>JACXGM010012116.1:13418-24421 GCA_016801145.1 Umbra pygmaea
AAACATTTTCGGACACTTAATAAATCTATGAAAAGATTTTCCTGTAAGAAGCGAGCATAGAAAAACAAAGGTGAACGAACTGAAATCTCAATTAACTGGTCAACAGTCACTTTTTAGTCGCCCAAGCCTAAAAGCAAAGGCATCCACAGAGGTATCATTCCGGTTGAGTTTGGTGTCATCATAAACTGGCTATTGTAATATGTTGTGTTGTAGATATTTTTAGTTCAGTGTTAAAATAGAATATCAACAATCAACATTTATTAACGTTTCTCTAGAAGAATTCCACATAGAGATACATGCACTAGAAGTAACAAGCATTTGAAGTGTTTTTAAAAAAAATAAACTGTTTTTAAGTTGGTAGATATCATTGAGTTTAACATTTTAAAAGTAGATCATCATGCAAAAAAGTGTGGGCACCCCTGCTGTACATCAAAGGGCAGGTTCTTTCAGAGCACACAGTGCAAACATCCCAGTCTTTACTGGAGACATTGCCAAGAGTAAAGTGTTCAACCATGTCAGTGGGTCTGACTAACACATACCTTATGTCAGCAAATCCACATGTTAAAAATGTTAAACATCCAGTAGTGTTTCACACATATTAGTGTTAAACATTTTAAACATCCAGTAGTGTTACACAGAAAGTAGCGTTAAACATGTCAAACATACATTAGTACTAATCATGATGCATAGATACAGTACCGGTAGTAATGATGCACATGATAAAGATCCAGAAGTATTACACGTACATTAGTGTACTGTTAAACATTTCAAACATACATTAGTGCTACACATGATATACAGTACATATAGTAGTTTTACACATGTTAAACATACAGTACTGTTACACATTAAACATAGAGTAGTGTTAATGTACACATTTAAAAAATACAGTAATGTTAAACAGACAGTAGTGTTGCAAGTGTGGAAATAGGTACTTGTCAAACCAACATGTGTAGGACAACATCTGTCTGGAAGGACACTGGGCTGGACAGATTGCTTGTTCATATAGATAAAAGGTTATAACCCTTTATCTACAGTCTCATCTTAAATTCCATTGTACCTTATAGAGTCTCATAGTAATGATGGATGGTTCACTGGTTTATGTAGAACAACACTTAGCTTTCACTATATACAGTACAGTGCATCCGGAAAGTATTCACAGCGCTTCACTTTTTCCACATTTTGTTATGTTAAACCATTATTCCAAAATGGATTAAATTCATTATTTCCCTCAAAATTCTACAAACAATACCCCATAATGAAAAGGCGAAAGAAGTGTGTTTGAAGTCTTAGCAAATTTATTAAAAATTAAAAATTAAAAAAGAGCATGTCTGATCTTTAATACTCAGCATCAAGTTTGGTTTCTTGTTCAGTAGTTCATCCAAGAAATCCTCCTCCAAGACATCCAGTTTCAGTGTCATTATAAATGTGAATCAATGTGTCAGATGGCAGGTCAAACTTACTCTGAACAAACATGCAAATGAAATATATCAATGAAAAGGAAAACAAATACAAATTATAAATATAAATGTCATTAAAAGCAAATACCTTCTTTAATGAAGTAAATGGGAGTAAACCCCTTTGGAAGTTTGATGAATGCTTTTTCTAGCTGGAATTTCAGTTTTACCGACATCTTTCAATTCTGAAAGATAGAAAATTGGTTCTCTCATTTAAAAACATTACTTTATCCTAATTGCACTGTGTTACAAATTATTATGCAAATGATATTTTTTACTGATTTTCCTAAATAGTCAAGGCAAATGACAGTCAGTATAATTTTCAAGTCGTCAACCGTTAGGGTAAAAGTCTAATTTCAATGAACAAACCACTTAATGAAAACAGTATTAATTTCAAAAGAAAAACTGAAAATGCTTTGTTCCAAATTATTATTCACAACAGTTTCAAAACAGCATTAGGAGGTTGTATTGTATTTACTGAAATCAAAAGCTATTTCAATCAAACACATCTTAACAGGGCAAGTTACATGTTAACATAGGACCCCTTCTTTGATATCACCTTCACAATTCTTGCATCCATTGAACGTGTGAGTTAATGCGAACTGCCTCCCTCCTCATAGATCTTTTGCTTGAGGATGCTCCAAAGCTTCTCAATATGTTTGAGGTCAGGGGACAGGGCAGCTGACAAGGGGGGACAAACGGGTATGTTGTCCCGGGCCCAGTCCTGAGGGGGGCCCAAAATTTTGTTTTTGCACAGTAATTTTTTTTAGCGGGGGGCCCTAAATGTGGAGTTTGTCCCGGGCCCACAGATTCCTGTCGGCAGCCATGTCAGGGGAGGATGGGGGCCACACCATGGGTTTCTCTCCTTTTATGCTCATAGCAGCCAATGACACAGAGGTATTCTTTGCAGCATAAGATGGTGCATTGTCATGCATGAAGATGATTTTGCTACAGAAGGCATGGCTCTTCTTTTTGTACCTTGGAAGAAAGTGGTCAGTCAGAAACTCTATATACTTTGCCAAGGTCATTTTCACACCTTCTGGGACCCTAAAAGGGGCCTATAAGCTTTACCCATGATTCCAGCCCAAAACATGACACCACCACCTCCTTGCTGACGTTGCAGCCTTATTAGGACATCAGTAAACAAGACTGTTTGAAAATTAGTCTTCATGTATTTCTGGGCCAACTGCAACCGTTTCTGCATGTAAGCATTGGTTAGGGGTGGCCGAATAGTAGATTTATGCAGCAGCAGCTTCAAATACCTGCTCTCTAAATCAATTAATCTGGCAGTAATCTTCCTCATTATGCCTTTATCTGCACTATCCCATCTGTGCTCTGAATCAGCCACAAATCTCTTCACAGTACGATGATCACACTTAAGTTTTTCTGAAATATCTAATAGTGCAATGCATACCTTGTCCAAGGCATTGCACTATTTGACGCTTTTCGCAGCAGATAGATCCTTTTCTATGCCATATTGCTTTAAACCTGTGGCCTGCCTAATGATGTGGACGCATGACATGAAAACATATATTACTCAACTTATTTACAGTTTTTCTAAGTTGCTAAAACACAATTTCTGAAACCCTGCTTCAGTTTCTGAAGACATTAAACACAAAACCTCATCTCCAAGCACTGTTCACAAACCAGCTCACTCCTCTTGCAAAATGAAACTTCTTGACATGTTCATTAGAGTGCAGAATGTGTTTTCAGAATGAGAATGTGTTTAGAGTTTTTGCTGATCAGTCTAAATGAGATCTGCAAATTGTGTTTAACCATGGGAAATGGTTTAAGGTATTGATATCAGACTTCCCAATTAGCCAAATGAATTAAGGCAACTGAGTACTTTGTTCCGCCAATGAGTTTTAGTGTTTTAGCAAAAGAGAAAAACGATAATATCATAACTTGAATAACATAACTGATATTTTTTTACAAAAAAAGTTTAATCATCATGTTGACCATGAAATTACATTTACTCCTGTCTCAAAATATTTATGGATTGTGGATTTTTTTCATTTCAAAAGATAAACTGATGGACACAAAAATACAACACCAGTATGGAAAATGATTAAACAATTATCAAAAAGAGTCATTTGACAATTCTATTTACACTGTACAATATTGAATACACATTATTACCACATAATGTGATGTTTTACTTGTGAACAATTTTTTTAAATATTAACCTATTTTAAATCAGATGTCACACTCTGCACAGTGAAGCTCAAATGCAAACTCTTCATGCAACAGGGGCACAGTGGCTAATTAACTTAGAGTAGGTAATACTAAAAAGCACAAACCAGACAGGTGTAGCTAATTGGTTTTTAACTAGATAGCTAGTCAATTACTGTCAACTCAAGTTAACCTTATGTGGTATTGGTGCATTCAGGAAAATGGGGAAAAAAAAGTTATTTGCCTACAACAAACAGGCAACGGTAATTGAAAGTTAACTACAGTAACGTTAAGGCTAGCTAGACGTCTAACATTACCTCCGTTACACAAAAGTAAACTGCGAAGTAACCTTTACTATCATAATCACCTGTGCTTATTACTATGACCTAAATCACAAATATAGCTAACGTTACATCTCTGAGCTCTCTAAATGCGCAGGTGTATTCTCCCACTCGGAGGTCGGAACGTTCCTACCTCCCAGTTGCTCATGCAACTTCCAAAACAGACAGGTTTGATTTAGATAAGCACTTAACAAGTCAGCTATATATCGATTCTAGTATATAGCAAACTAGCTTGCTTACCTAAGTGTATTCTTGTGGTTCCGTCGCACTCCTGATAGTGGCTTTGAATTATGCAGTGTGGGGCTGCTTCCAAAATCATCAGATAGCGATGTTGATTGGTCTGTTGTTAAATCGTCGTTCTGTGTGAACTGTGATGCTATTTAAATTCAGTTGAAAGCACACTTTACACACAAAAATACGGACAAAGAAACCGAATGCTGACTGTGAGATTTTCACAGTAGCAGGGGCACTAAGTCCATCATGGCCGGAGGGCGTACAATAATTTTCAGGGCATCACGGCCAAAGGGAAGGGCAACGATGGCCGCCGTGAAATTCCCACGCTGTTTATGACACTTAATTCCAATTATCATAACAATTTGGAATGCGGTGTGTGCGTTTGACAACATTTACAGCTCAATACCAGTAAGAACTGATTTTGAACAGTCAGGACACTGCTGGACAGCAATGTGCTAGCTACAGTAATTAATGCCAGCCCTCACTGTGCTGGACGTTACAGCCTGCCACTTCCGGCCTTAACAACAACTGTGTCTGTGGTATTCCATTTCCTCTCTATGTTCCTCACAGTGGACACTGACAGCTTAAATCTCTGCAATAGCTTTTCATAGCCTTCCACTAAACCATAATGTTGAACAATATTTGTTTTCAGGTAATTTCAGAGTTGTTTTGAGGCCCCCATGTTGCCACTCTTCAGAAGAGAGTCAAAGAGAACAACAACTTGCAATTGGCCAACTTAAATACATTTTCTCATGATTGGATGCACCTGTCTATGAAGTTCAAGGCTTAATGAGCTCACCAAACCAATTGTTTATTCCAAGTTTATTTATTTTTATTTAACCTTTATTTAACCAGGTGGGCACGTTGAGAACATTTTCTCATTTGAGACGGCGACCTGGCCAAGATGAAAGCGTCAAGGTACAGAGTAATCAGTGCAAGGTAGTTACAGGTATTCAAATCAACAAAATGACAAGGGTGCCTAAATTTATGCAGCCGTCTGCACATTTTCTGTTAATCCAATTAACCTCATTTCACTACCGAATTATTACTGTGTCCTTCCGTTATTTGATAGATCAAAATGAAATTGCTGATCCAAACACACAATTGTTTATAAATGAAAATCATGGAAATTGTCAGGGGTGCCTACACTTTTGCATATGACTGCATGGTGAATAAATAGGTCTGCGAGCCACCACGATGCCCGTTGCTCACATCTCAGAAAATTAAAAAAGGTATGCCATCAGTGTCTGTATGTTTTCATTTCCAACAGGAAACACTCCCCGATTCTGTCCTACACAAATGTGATCTGTCCAAAAAACATTATCATATTAATTACATTTACTTATGTGAAATATTTTTAACAATTTATCTGAATCAACACAAGCATCATGCATTACAGTTTTGATGACCTTAATACCTGGTAATTACTTAACCTGTTTAATCCCATGGGTCACAAAAATACCTGGTAATTACTTAAAACACTGACGCTGAGGGCACACGAGTGCTGGATGTTTATAAGAGCAAGTCCATTGTTCTTGAGACAATGTTTGATGAGAAGCGGCAAATAATACAAACTACCACCCTCTTTGTCTTAGTGGATGTGTTTCTGGTGTGTGTGCCTGCTTGGAATGTCAGTCCTTTTGACCAGAAAGGAAATTAGTCTAGTTATAATATGTCCAAAATGTAAATAAACATGTGTCCATCATTTATCTTTTGTACATAAATACATTTCTGTGATTTCGGTACAAAAAGACATGCACCAATAGACCAGAAAAACTTTCTTGTTTGGAAAAACCTGGCAATTAATCTCTTTCTGATTCTGATCGCCTTTTTTAAAGACACTGAATGGATTGTTCCCAAAGACAACATCAGATACTGTGTATGAAGTAGTTGTTTTGTCTAAAAGAACATGAGCTTAGCTTTGTACTAGCTAACGTGGGTGTGAATCTGGTGTCTGCAATTTCTTTATTTACTTGTTTACGTTTCTCTTTTGTAGACCCAGGTCAGATTTTGCTGTGCTGTCTAGATAAAGTAGGTCCAGGTTGAGCTTCTGTCTATCTACCAATCAGGATGTCCTGTTGTAGTTAATGTCATAATGCAATATGGAAATAAGAACCCGTAGAGTTTGGTAGTGATGGTCCTGCCAGATCTGTTTCTTAGCAGTCTTCCTCTTTCAGTGTCTTTACTCTGCCAAGTCTTTTGAAACTGGGCAAAACAGAACGCTACAACTGAAGATTTTCATTATGAATCCCCAGAACACTCAAAAAGGCTAACAATGTTGTATTGTCTGACACTAGAGATTAAGGCAAGTCCATGGGTTGCAAAGCCCCCTGGTAAGGCATTGCAATGGTTTTTAGTGTGATGCTGCTCATGAAAGCCAGCAGCCACTTGGAGTGAGTCCACAATGATAAGTGAATTGGTTAAGGGGCTACAAAGTAAAAATATGCAGCGGTCAGGTCACTCTCATGGATGTAGTGACATGGGGAGCGCCATACACTGACCCTCAAACAGGATTTCACTTTGTGCTGTAATCGCTGATCAATGTTAATATACAAACTGTAAAATCCATAGTTGTGAATTGCCAGGGGGTGGAGCAGGGCCGGCTCCAAGCATAAGCAAACTAAGCGGCTGCTTGGGGCCCCGTGGCCACAAGGGGGCCCCCAATCGAGTGCACAAGTGACTCCGCATGGTAGGAGGGGGCCCCCAAACCAAATTCTGCTTAGGGCCTCCCAAAAGGCTCGGGCCGGCACTGGGGTGGAGTATCCATTCAATAAAATTTCCTATTTCAGACTTATTGAAATTAACAGTTCAGTAAAAGTGTCACATCATTCAGAGTCTTATATCTATGTTCTGGCATAAAACTGATACAGGAGAACTAAAAACACTTTCAAATCAGAAATTCAAAGTGACTGGAATATATGATGTGTTCCCATGTAGTCACAACAATAAAATTGTCACTGCACTCTTAACCCGAATCAGTTGACTTTACTCGGAAATCACGTGGAAACATGTTGCCCTATACCACTTTAGTTTTTACACAAGCTGAAACTAAACAAGTCGAGTTGTATTAACATGGAACCCTAACTTTTTACACTAGCTGAAACTAAGTATGTCAAGTTGTATCAACATAGCCCCTAAAGTTTAGTATTTATATTTATTAGTAGTGTGTCCTCACAATCATTAGATAAAACTAGCTATTATGACTTGTTATTTCTACTCATCATTTATTACAAATACTATTTCCCTCTAATTTAATTAGGTTTTGATTTAAAAAGAAATATGGTATAAAACATTGTTTGAATTAAATTGAATGGACAAAATAAACACCTTTAAAGGCTCCAATGCATTTTATAAAAAAAGGCAAAACACAGCCAATGTTTTTATTTACATCAGGTCAACATCAACACGTCCAATCTAAAATGATTAGTCTGAAAAAGGTCACTTCAAGTCATTGAAACAATTATGTGTGGCTGTTGTACGCGTCTGCAATGTCCGTGTGTGTGGCTGTTGTACGCGTCTGCGTTGTCCGTGTGTGTGGCTGTTTTACGCGTCTGCGTTGTCCGTGTGTGTGGCTGTTTTACGCAAGCTGATTTTTCAAAGTCTGTAGCTTTGGATTTAGGTCAGTGTGGCCTAACAAGAGCAATACCTGTTGGATGAACTGAAATGTGAGCTTCATAGTCTTGTGGTAGTTAAGATGGAGTGCATACATGAGTCCAAACAGAATGCACATCGCTTTTTGGCAGATCTTGAATGTTGTCCATCAGGACTTCTCCCTCAATGATGATTTTCAACGAGGCTGGACTGAGATGCTGGGAAGATGAGCACAGCACCTTCACGCTCAATGAGAAGTATCCCAATGTCAAGGTCACGAAAAGAATCATCATCAGATACCTAAATAAAGAATAAAAGAGCACAATTAGATTTCTCATTTGAAAAACAACTTTAATCAATATAAGAGTGTCATGGTGAAAAATAAATAATGGTATAAATTATAGGAAAGCAAGAGCTTACTTACAAAGCCTGCTTCGAAGAAGTTTCTGGGGTTGACCCCAAGGATGATGAGAAGCCCTCTGAGCACCTATGTCCGGATCGCAGTTGGCTCTGTAGTCTTTTAGGAATTAAACAGTACCAACAACAAAAAACAAATAATGATCTATAAGAAAGCTTAAACCAAGACATGTTTACATTGAATTACACAACTAATAGAGTAGCATTGTGATATGATGTTTTTACTAAACCTGTAAAAAACAATGCTAAGTACATTAAGGACCTACATTGGTCTGTAGTAAAATCTGTGTCAATAAATGTCCAACATTCGCTCTCTTGGATCGAAATAACTCGAGGAGACGAGGACTGTGCCGATCGATGCTTTCATAAAATTCCTGCTTGAGGTTCTTGCCCACAATCCTGCTGAACTCCATGAACACCTGAAAATTACAGAGAACAAAAAAACTGAACTATACAAGGCAGGTAAGCCATCTGCAAAGTAGTGCTGAAAAACATCCATGAATGTCTTTTTTATATGATTGCTGTTTATGTTTCTGTTTAAATAAAAAAACATCATGCCCCAAATAAAAAATACCAATGTTTTCCTTAAATAGGACAAGAGAAATATACACCTAGACACATTATATAATAATAGAAAGATAGTTATGTCATCTTCTCTTTCTTAAACATACCTGATCTTCAGTGAAAAGGGCAGGCCAGCGTTTCACCATCGTGCTTATGGCGGGTTCCGACTCCACTACCTCTTTTCGGTTACACTTTATTTGGAGAGTCTGACATTCCATCTTTATGTGCTCTACAGATAGTCATATCATCAACAAACTATCAACAAACTATCAACAAACCATCTGTTGATAAGCAACTAATTGTGTATTTTAAGTGTAGGGGTAAGTTTAGAATATGTTTTAGGGTAATGGTTAAGGTTAGGTTTAACATAAGGGGAATGGTTAAGGTTAGAATTAGGGTTAGGGTTAGTAGATAGTTTGTTAAAATGTTGTTGAGAGTATGCAGATAATATGTAGAGCATCTAGAGATGGACTCTCAAAATAAAGTGTTACCCTCTTTTCTTCTCAAAGCAATTGTCTGATCAATCTTGTTTCACAAGAGGTCCATTAGGTGTTCTCTTCTGCATTTCATCAACAAAGTCTTTGCAAGCCCCCTCCAGGGCTGCCTGATCAAATCCATCCTGAAATTTGGGCAAGTAGTTGATTTGCCCTTTGTTTGCCTTCTTGATGCGCTTGTTAGCTGGTTGTCCTGCTGAAGGCCTTCCCCGCTTACCTGCATTCACTGAAACATCAAGGCCTCCTGATCGCCAACGCTTTGTTCTATAATTAGCCATTTTTTGCTTGAGACTATTTTTCCAACCACAACAGCGAGTGGTTAAGCCTCGCTCCTGAAGACAAGGGTTTCAAACTAAGCAGCAGTTGGGTATGCTGTGTAGCCATACATGCTCTCTGCCAATCTTTCAAGTGTCTCGTGTTTTAGTACTTTTGATACTTTAAGGTATGTACCCTCACTCATAAACAGCAGATCTGCTTGCCTGAGTCTGTACTCTACATCAACAGAAAAGGTTGGGATATCAAAAAATTCTGGCCAATATTTCAGTCGTTCTTGAGATGAGTGTGAGAGTATGTCTGTATCAGCTTTACTGGGTGTGTCCCTGAAGACTTCATCAGATGAGACAGGTACCAGCTCAATGACAGGCATGACTTTAACTGTTGGTTTTTCTGGAAGTTCTTCAGTATCTGTCAGATTGCATAGTTCAATATTGAATTCAGGGTCTTGTTATTGGAGACTGAAGTTATAATGAAGTCCTAGTGATTCTGGTTTATAAAATATTCGACTGTAGAATGCTTTGTGGTTAGGATTACTTTTCTTATATCCGCCTCTGTTAGCATGACCCTGAAGGTCATCTTCTGGTTTGCAGTCATCTTGGGAATAAAAAACAATAATTAGTTCATTACAAATATACATATTCAAAAAGCCATTCAATTGCTGAGCCATTGCTATGTGGATCACAAAAATAACTGATTGTAATAAGAAATATTAAAGTTAAAATACATACATGTTTATGTATAAGTGCAATGTATCATCAAGAAATAGTTTTACAAATCCACTGTATGTGTCACGGTTCCTCCTTGGAAAGGGATTTAGAGACAGGCGCAAAGGGTTTGCAATAATCCAATAAGTTTATTTATAGGACTCAAAACAACCCTGCACGTGGGGCAAAACGAACGCTATAAATATACAGACACTGGAACACAGGAACACGCAACAGGTTACATTGATCGACAAGAGACAAGACCAAACACTAAACCTAAATACACTCACTAACGAGACACAATAGGAAACACCTGGGCATGGGGATTAACATAAAGAGATCCATTGGGTACACGGAGACATGTGACAAGACCAGGGAGTTATTAACAATGACATCGCAGAACCAACAAGAACAAACGCAATACACAAAACAAACACAAGGGGGAGCTAAACACAAGACCATACATGGGGAAGTTACAAGGAGGACACATGAGGACATAACCAACTAACAAAACCACAGTGAAAACACTGAAAGCAACAAGGGAACATCATTCATTTTTCATTTTGGCTCCTGCGATGGGTGTGGGGGCGTCCCATCCCTGTGCGTTGAGCCGACCAGATGAACCAGTTGTTTCCAGTGCTGACGGTCTTGTGCCAGCTGCTCTGCATCCTCCACAGCAACTCCATGTTGTTGGAGGTCGCCCGCAAGGACGTCAAGCCATCGGGTGCGGGGTCTACCACGTGGTCGTCTCCA
>JACXGM010012117.1:0-24314 GCA_016801145.1 Umbra pygmaea
ACCAATCCTGGTCCTGGAGAGCTACTGTACAACTATGTAGGTTTACCAATCCTGGTCCTGGAGAGCTTCTCTACCACCCTGTAGGTTTACCAATCCTGGTCCTGGAGAGCTACTCTACCACCCTGTAGGTTTACCAATCCTGGTCCTGGAGAGCTTCTCTACCACCCTGTAGGTTTACCAATCCTGGTCCTGGAGAGCTACTGTACCACCCTGTAGGTTTACCAATCCTGGTCCTGGAGAGCTTCTCTACCACCCTGTAGGTTTACCAATCCTGGTCCTGGAGAGCTACTGTACCACCCTGTAGGTTTACCAATCCTGGTGCTGGAGAGCTACTCTACCACCCAGTAGGTTTACCAATCCTGGTCCTGGAGAGCTACTCTACCACCCTGTAGGTTCTGACTTCAACTCCAGTCTAGCCCACGCGATTCTAATAAATAGCTGGTTGATAAGCTGAATGAGCCTACATTATGTGTGGTTGGTTGATACAGCACGTGGGTAGTTTAATTATGCATTTGATACTGCACATGGTTATTGTAACTATGACTTTGATACTGCACGTGGGTAGTTTAATTATGCATTTGATACTGCACATGATTATTGTAACTATGACTTTGATACTGCACGTGGTTAGTTTAATTTTACATTTGATACTGCACACGGTTATTTTAACTATGACTTTGATACTGCATGTGGTTAGTTTAATTATGCATTTGATACTGCACATGGTTATTGTAAGTATGACTTTGATACTGCATGTGGTTAGTTTAATTATGCATTTGATACTGCACATGGTTATTGTAATTATGACTTTGATACTGCATGTGGTTAGTGTAAGTTCACATTTGATACTTCATGTACTGTAGTTAGTGTTATAATGCATTTGATACTGCAGATGGTAGTGTAATTATGCCTTTGATACAGCAGATTGGTAGTATGGCAAGGCCTGGGATACTCTAGGTGGTTGGTATAGATACTTTTCAGTTAATGATCATGTGAGTTCTTAATTGAATTATTAGAATTGCCCTCCCTACATTCGTAATTGTGTCAAAGTAACACACATTCCTTTGTCAGCCTTCCTATAACTTTAATTCTAGTAATAAGATGCTCTGGACGGATGCCTCTGTCTCTGCTGTTTCGCCCCTAGACCCCATCCTCCATCTTCTCTGTGTTTGTAATTTTCCTGGAGTGGGTGAGATCAGACTTTTAATTTAATTTGGTGTCATGATTTACCTCACCTGTACAAAGTAAACCATGTCAGGCTACATGAGGATTTTTCTTTCAAGTCTAACATTCCACCGCTCGCTTACTCTCGTTTTAGTGCACTTACTGTCTCAATATAGGAGCACAATACACTAACTATACAGTAACTATATACTAACTATGCCCTAACTATACACTAACTATACACCAATTGTACACCAACTATCCTTTTTCATTATAGCACTATACACTAACTATACACTAACTATCCAATTTCAAAATAGCACTATACACTAACTATACACTAACTATACAATAACTGTACACTAACTATTCTGTCTCAATACAGGAGCAAAATAAACTAACTATACACTAACTATACAGTAACTGTACAGTGATTATAGAGTAACTATACACTAAGTATCCTGTCTCAATATAGCACTATACACTAACTATACATTAACTATACAATAACTATACAATATCTATACAATAACTATACAGTAACTATACATTAACTATACAGTAACTATAAAGTAACTATCATGTCTCAATATAGCACTATACAGTAGCTATACAGTAACTATAAAGTAACGATCATGTCTCAATATAGCACTATACAGTAACTATACAGTAAATATCCTGTCTCAATATGGCACTATACAGTAACTATACAGTAACTATACAATAACTATACACTAACTATTTTGTCTCAATATAGCACTATACAGTAACTATACAGTTACTATCCTGTCTTAATATAGCACTATACATTAACTATCCTGTCTCAATATTGCACTATACAATAACTATACAGTAAATATCCTGTCACAGTATAGCACTATAGAGTTACTATAGAGTAACTATCATGTCTCAATATAGGACTGTACAGTAACTATACAGTAACTATCATCTCTCAATATTGCACTATACACTAACGCTACACTAACTATACAATAACTATACACTATCTACTCTGTCTCAATATAGCACTATACGCTAACAATACAGTAACTATACAGTAACTATACAGTAAATATCCTGGCTTAATATAGCACTATACAGTAACTATCCTGTCTCAATATTGCACTATACAGTAACTATACAGTAAATATCCTGTCTCAGTATAACACTATAGAGTAACTATAGAGTAACTATCATGTCTCAATATAGGACTGTACAGTAACTATACAGTAACTATCATCTCTCAATATTGCACTATACACTAACGCTACACTAACTATACACTAACGCTACACTAACTATACACTAACGATACAATAACTATACACTATCTATTCTGTCTCAATATAGCACTATACACTAACAATACATTAACTATACAGTAACTATACAGTTACTATCCTGTCTTAATATAGCACTATACAGTAACTATCCTGTCTCAATATTGCACTATACAATAACTATACAGTAAATATCCTGTCTCAGTATAACACTATAGAGTAACTATAGAGTAACTATCATGTCGCAATATAGGACTGTACAGTAACTATACAGTAACTATTATCTCTCAATATTGCACTATACACTAACTCTACACTAACTATACACTAACGATACAATAACTATACACTATCTATTCTATCTCAATATAGCACTATACACTAACAATACATTAACTATACAGTAACTATAAAGTAAATATCCTGTCTCAATATAGCACTATAGAGTAACTATAGAGTAACTATCATGTCTCAATATAGGACTGTACAGTAACTATACAGTACCTATACAGTAAATATCCTGTCTCCATATAGCACTATACAGTACCTATACAGTAAATATCCTGTCTCAATATTGCACTATACACTAACTATACACTAACTATACACTAACTATACACTAACTATACACTAACTATACAATAAATATACACTTACTATTTTGTCTTAATATAGCACTATACATTAACTATACACTAACTATACAATAACTATACAGTAAATATCCTGTCTCAATATAGCACTATACAGTAACTATACAGTAAATATCCTGTCTTAATATTGCACTATACACTAACTATACAGTAACTATCCTGTCTCAATATTGCACTATACACTAACTATACAATAACTATACAATAACTATACAATAACTATACAATAACTATACAATAACTATACAATAACTATACAATAACTATGCAATAACTATACAGTAACTATCCTGTCTCAATATAGCACTATACACTAACAATACATTAAATATACAGTAACTATACAGTAACTATCCTGTCTCAATATTGCACTATACACTAACTATACAATAACTATGCAATAACTATACAGTAACTATCCTGTCTCAATTTTGCACTATACAGTAACTATACAGTAACTATCCTGTATCAATATTGCACTATACAATAACTATACACTAACTATACACTAACTATACAATAAATATACACCAACTATTTTGTCTCAATATAGCACTATACATTAACTACACACTAACTATACAATAACTATACAGTAAATATCCGTTCTCAATATAGCACTATACATTAACTGTACAGTAACTATCCTGTCACAATATAGCACTATACAGTACCTATACAGTAAATATCCTGTCTCCATATAGCACTATACAGTAACTATACAGTAACTATCTTGTCTCAATATTGCACTATACACTAACTATACACTAACTATACACTAACTATACACTAACTATACAATAAATATACATTAACTATTTTGTCTTAATATAGCACTATACATTAACTATACACTAACTATACAATAACTATACAGTAAATATCCTGTCTCAATATAGCACTATACAGTAACTATACAGTAACTATCCTGTCTCAATATAGCACTATACAGTAAATATACAGTAAATATCCTGTCTTAATATTGCACTATACACTAACTATACAGTAACTATCCTGTCTCAATATTGCACTATACACTAACTATACAATAACTATACACTAACTATACACTAACTATACATTAAATATACACTAACTATTTTGTCTTAATATAGCACTATACATTAACTATACACTAACTATACAATTACTATACAGTAAATATCCTGTCTCAATATAGCACTATACAGTAACTATACAGTAACTATCCTGTCTCAATATAGCACTATACAGTAACTATACAGTAAATATCCTGTCTTAATATTGCACTATACACTAACTATACAGTAACCATCCTGTATCAATATTGCACTATACACTAACTATACAATAACTATGCAATAACTATACAGTAACTATCCTGTCTCAATATAGCACTATACACTAACAATACATTAAATATACAGTAACTATACAGTAACTATCCTGTCTCAATATTGCACTATACACTAACTATACAATAACTATGCAATAACTATACAGTAACTATCCTGTCTCAATTTTGCACTATACAATAACTATACAGTAACTATCCTGTATCAATATTGCACTATACAATAACTATACACTAACTATACACTAACTATACAATAAATATACACCAACTATTTTGTCTCAATATAGCACTATACATTAACTACACACTAACTATACAATAACTATACAGTAAATATCCTGTCTCAATATAGCACTATACATTAACTGTACAGTAACTATCCTGTCACAATATAGCACTATACAGTACCTATACAGTAAATATCCTGTCTCCATATAGCACTATACAGTAACTATACAGTAACTATCTTGTCTCAATATTGCACTATACACTAACTATACACTAACTATACACTAACTATACACTAACTATACACTAACTATACACTAACTATACACTAACTATTTTGTCTTAATATAGCACTATACATTAACTATACACTAACTATACAATAACTATACAGTAAATATCCTGTCTCAATATAGCACTATACAGTAACTATACAGTAACTATCCTGTCTCAATATAGCACTATACAGTAAATATACAGTAAATATCCTGTCTTAATATTGCACTATACACTAACTATACAATAACTATACACTAACTATACAATAAATATACACTAACTATTTTGTCTTAATATAGCACTATACATTAACTTTACACTAACTATACAATTACTATACAGTAAATATCCTGTCTCAATATAGCACTATACAGTAACTATACAGTAACCATCCTGTCTCAATATAGCACTATACAGTAACTATACAGTAATTATCCTGTCTTAATATTGCACTATACACTAACTATACAGTAACCATCCTGTCTCAATATTGCACTATACACTAACTATACACTAACTATACACTAACTATACAATAACTATACAATAACTATACAATAACTATGCAATAACTATACAGTAACTATCCTGTCTCAATATAGCACTATACACTAACAATACATTAAATTTACAGTAACTATACAGTAACTATCCTGTCTCAATATTGCACTATACACTAACTAAACAATAACTATACAATATTTATGCAATAACTATACAGTAACTATCCTGTCTCAATATTGCACTATACACTAACTATACACTAACTAAACACTAACTATACAATAAATATACACTAACTATTTTGTCTCAATATAGCACTATACATTAACTATACACTAACTATACAATAACTATACAGTAAATATCCTGTCTCAATATAGCACTATACAGTAACTATACAGTAACTATCCTGTCTCAATATAGCACTATACAGTAACTATACAGTAACTATCCTGTCTCAATATTGCACTATACATTAACTATACAGTAACTATCCTGTCTCAATATTGCACTATACACTAACTATACAATAACTATACAATAACTATGCAATAACTATACAGTAACTATCCTGTCTCAATATTGCACTATACAATAACTATACAGTACATTTCCTGTCTCAATATAGCACTATACAGTAACTATAGAGTAACTATCATGTTTCAATATAGGACTGTACAGTAACTATACAGTAACTATTATCTCTCAATATTGCACTATACACTAACTCTACACTAACTATACAATAACTATGCAATAACTATACAGTAACTATCCTGTCTCAATATAGCACTATACAGAAACTATACAGTAACTATCCTGTCTCAATATAGCACTATACAGTAACTATACAGTAACTATCCTGTCTCAATATTGCACTATACAGTAACTATACAGTAACTATTCTGTCTCAATATTGCACTATACACTAACTATACAATAACTATACAATAACTATGCAATAACTATACAGTAACTATCCTGTCTCAATATTGCACTATACAATAACTATACAGTACATTTCCTGTCTCAATATAGCACTATACAGTAACTATAGAGTAACTATCATGTCTCAATATAGGACTGTACAGTAACTATACAGTACCTATACAGTAAATATCCTGTCTCAATATTGCAATATGCAGTACCTATACAGTAAATATCCTGTCTCAATATTGCACTATACACTAACTATACAGTAACTATCCTGTCTCAATATTGCACTATACAATAACTATACAGTAAATATCCTGTCTCAATATTGCACTATACAATAACTATACAGTAACTATTCTGTCTCATTATAGCACTATACAGTAACTCTACAGTAACTATCCTGTCAGCCATAGACAGAAAGTGAGCTGTATCAGTCAATAGCATTGTCTAGCACAACAGATGAACACATTCAAAGGTTTGCTTGCAGAGAGAGAAAAACAGCCTATGGATCAATAGAGCATCCAGTCACTGCCATCAATGATGTATTCTCAGCAACAACCAATATCATCATCTGTGTGAGATTTAACACTCTCTGTTTGTTTGTTTTTTGTTTCATATAGGCTCACTTTAAATGTCTGTCAGTGGAGAGGAAAGGAGAAAAAAAAGTGGAGTGTAAAGCAGAATAAAAAAAGATGTCAAATTACACCAAATCTTGAGGAATGAACAGACTAAATTGTTCAAATTACAAACATATGAGGAAAACTGCAGAGGTTTACCTTGTATATATTTGAGAATAAACATCCTGGCATTGTGATTAGATAAACTAACACATTAAAAACGATGCAACCCGGTCCCTGACATGTAGGCCACTGGGCTGGGGGTCTACAGCTTCCGTCTCTAAGAACCACACTGAGTAGCTTGAAGAGGGCTGGATTTATATTCGGATGTGCATTTTTTCACTTTCTGAAGCAGAAATAAAAAGAAAGCTGATGTTGTTTGTTAAGGCAGGCACCAAAAAAAAAGTGCAAACCATGTGAGGGGCCCTGTGCCTGTGTGTGTGTGAGCATGTGTGTATTAATTAAAAAAACATGTCACTTGTTCTGTTTGGACATTTCCTGCTCTCTGTCCTGGCTGCAGGTAATGATGGTCTTAAATGTGTCTGTTAGAAGTTACTCTGTGTTTCTCAGTAGAGCTCTACTGTATCTGGAGAGGACGGAGCAGAAAGGAACCACATGAAACGGACAAACTGATCACGTCAGACAAGTCTGGTGGTACAACATTACCATACTAATGCCCCCCCATTACAGTATCACATTGTTATATGACAGGAAGCAGAAGTAAAGTCGTTAATTCACAGGGAGCTTGCACGTACCCATCTACAACTAATTGGAACAGGGAGCGTGCACGTGTACATCAAGACCTCTTCATCTATTCATTTTGTTTGGGATGCAAGATTTTATTTATACTCCAATGACAGTTTTACAGTATGAATTGTCACATCCTAGTAAACAACCTACAAATCTTTCCCTCCACTCCTCACCTTTTTGCTAGCCGTTTCTCTTTCACACACACACAGACACACACACTTAAACAGACATGACTCATGTGAGTTTCCAGCGCAGGTCGATCCTACTGACAAGCAGGTGAGCGTTAGTAAATCTAATTTGTGCCTCTCAGCAATGTTGGACCTCTTGGCTGACAGAAAGTTTGCCTCTACTCTTCCATGTTCTGTCTTCTCTTTAACATTGTGCATACCAACGATATTATCTTCCAAAATAAATCACAGTGAGAGAGAGGCATGGGTAGCACAGCCGCCGTTTGGCCAGTTTAAGACATTTATGAGAAAAATGCTCCGTTTCATCTCACATGGCCCAAGGTTGAAATGGGAGCTTAGTCGAAAATCTGCTAGATGATGGGGGGAGCGTGTGATACAGAGATACAGGAAGTGTGGAATAGAAACAGAAAAAAACTGTATGTCAGTTTAAGCTATGTTGACACAGAAACTGTCAGCTAGATCAACAGAAAATACAGTTGTTGCCAAATATAGTGGCACCTTTCAACTTTTCTTAAATCATATCTTACATTTTCTAAGTTTAATTTGAAAAAAACTATGGTGTCCACATTTTCTTTATAGAGTTTGATCATGGTAGAACCTTTTTTATTTTGTTTTTAAATTCTTAAGAAAAATTAACTAAATTGCATGAAAAACATTATTAGTATCCCATTAGAATTAGCACAGACTTTGGCCAAGTTAACTGCAAACAAAAGATAACAAGTAAAATTTTACTGTAGCCGTTAACAAGGTCTTTGCACCTTGCTACTGTCAGTTTGACCCACTCTTCACTAACTATTAACTCTATAATATTTGTAGGGTCTGATTTGCATCTGGACACTTTCTTATCCACACAAAAACTGTGATTATCCTTGAACCATCAAAGGGTGAAGGGGTCTTTTGTGTTATTACTGATATCTCAAAACCTTCAACATATTGTTTTGGACACATTTAATAATAATTTCAAATGTGTAGAATCTATAGTAAGCACAGAGAGACATTCCAAACATATTATGCATTTTCTTGGCTTCACAAATTAGCATTTAACATTTAAAGGACAATTCAACCTTTTTACATCATAATGTTAGATGTTTTCTCACCCAGATTTCAGAAAAACTATAATTTGTTGCCTTTTCTATAAACAGGCTCAAACGACTCAGATAACTTTAGCTACATCTAATTGAAATCTGTGTAAATGATGCCAATGAGTGAAGTTCTCTCTTTAGTCTTCTAATGTCAAACATGTGTGGTTTTATAATTTTTTCTATATCACAACTATGAAAGGTTTCTATGTATACAGACTGGAGTCTAAAAGACAACACTGTCATTTGCTGAGTGGTATTCCACTATAGGTTTGTGTTAAAATGTATTATTGGTGTAGAATTGCTAGAAAAGTCTGATAACGTTTCAACTTGTAACTTTTGAGAGAACGTCCAGAACGAGGGAGCGCAAAATGGCAGAACGCTGGCCGGGATTTGGAATAGATAAGCCGAATCATCTAACTTGCCACGTCGTTCTCCAGCGACTCCTTGTGTGCAAATCGAGCGGTTGTAAATTAAATCATGGAAGCGTAGTTGCTGAGCGTAATTGTTCCGTACATGATCTGACTAAAAGCTTCCATGTTGGATGAGCAGTGAGAAAAGAAACGTCGGCTCGGCGATGTGTTTGGATTAAACATGTGGGTGCCCCTTGCCATCCTGCAGATCTGTCCAAGGAGTTGCAGAGCTGCCGACAAGGCAGGGTCAGTGGGAATTGGGGGGGGGTTTACATTTTACATTTGACTTCTTCTGCTACTGTTCACCAGTGACTAATTTCAGGAGCCAAGTCCAAGAATGTTTGTCAGCTTATTATGGTGCTACATGACCTCCAGGCAGATCCTTTGGGCAGTGGCGTGATTATCGGTAAGCAGGGTATGCAGTTGCTTATGGGCCCGGACCAATCAGGGGCCCGATTGATTGGAAGATATTGATTGACAGCCAGGGCCTCCTATCACATTTGGCAGTAAAGGGCACACCTTGATAATCCTGCATAAGGGCCTGGTGTTGGCTCGTTACAACGCTGCCTTTGGGAGACCATAACAGCGTTCTAATGTACGCATTAAAGACTCCAACAGGCTAAAGGCCTTGTATATACTTGCTCTGAATTGTGATTAATTCTGACCAACCCGCAAACAAACTTATGTCATATCAGTTTGCACGTGCGCTGAACCTTAAAGTATTTCGTTATTTTTAAGTATGGTAAAATGAACTGCATTGGGATTTATATGTGTATGTGTGCGTAGTTGTGTGTCTGTCTTTGGCATGTATCCCATAGCTAGTAAAATATTTCTTTGCGTGTACAGGCTTGTGATGATAACACAAGCCTTGCTGTGAATCCCAAGACATCAAAAAATCAGCGTTACTGTTGGACTATGTTTCCACTGCACTTATTAAAATCAGCCTCCTCCATAACCACAATCTCTGATCTATCCAATCAAACGTTGGCCCGTAGGCCGTATCACTGTCAGCACGCCGTTGGGCATTTGCCTGCTTTTTTTCTGAAGAACTGCAGACAACATGCTGAGCAGGCACTAGTGCACCTACACTAATGACCGTAGCTGTATTTACATGCTTAACAGATGAAACTGCTGCATGAACCATGGAGCAGACATACTGTATAGGAGGGGACTGTTTACGGGTAGTGAGTTGATTCATGCCAGTTCGAGGTAGCTAGAGACAGGACATGGCATTTTCAGGTAGCTGGAGTCAGGCCATGACTATTTGATGTAGCTGGAGGCAGACCACGGTTGTTTTATTATGTAAAGCGCATTGAGAAGCTACTTTAAAGGCTCTATATAAAATAAAGTTATTATTATTATTATTATTGTTATTATTATTATTATTATTGTTATGATAATTTGAGGTAACTGGAGGCAGTCCATGCCTGTTTGAGGCAGCTGAAGGCAGACCATGCCAGTTCGAGGTACCTAGAGTCAGGCCATGCCAATCTGAGGTACCTGGAGTCAGACCATGCCAATTTTGAGGTAGTTGGAGGCAGGCTCAGGGTGGGTAGATGTTACTAGATGTTCTGTCTTGGGGTGAAGAGGGCTAACTCCTTGAAGGAAAGCTGTTGTTAATGAGTCTGAACCCTGGATGGGCCGGCTCCTACGGGGAGGGCCCTGAAGGTGTGTGTGGAGTCAGGCTGTTCTCGGAGCAGAGAGCGAGAGGTAATTAATGCAAGCAGGCGACCCTAACGGCCAGACAGGATGCTATAAAGCAGGGTCAGGAGTGGCTGTGCATGTGTGTGTTCAGGAAAAGCAGAAACACACCAACGTTGCTAACTCATTCCAATGCACACCGTCACCAACACACCACATCTACATGGCTTGCACATAAATTAAAACACACCCAACTAACATTCCCACATAAACAAAAACACATGCTATGCACAACACATTCACATTCACACACATTTTCTTTAAACACATTTTCTAGTTTTTCCTGTAATGACAAAAAATAGGGCTTGCTGCAACTAAAACTTGCTGTCAAAATCCAGGGGTGTCCCACACGCCCTCTGGCGAGATGTAGTGTGTGTGTGTGTGTATTGTGTTCACATACAGTGTGTGTGTGTATTGTGTGTGGGCCCAGCCCTGGCAGAGATTATATATTTGCTGACTGCCTCTCCATCACTACCTGTCCTAGCCTATGGAGCACACCTCTCTGGGGTGAACTGACTGCCTGACCCCCTGGGCCTCACCTTTCCTGGGTGTGTTTGAGACACAGAGTGAGTAGAACAAGGGCGAGTGTTGCTACACCAAACATGATCCACACAACACCAACCTGACCACCTTCCAGTCTGCGTGTGTGTGCGTGTGTGTGTGCGCGTGTGTGTGTGTGTGTGTGTGCGTGTGCATGAGCCTACACCATGTCCACCTTGAGGCTGAAGGACAGCTTAAAGTATGTAAATGAGTCACTGGTTTTGGGAGCAGGTTTGAGCGCTAGCTGGCTGCGGGGTGGGTGTGGTTTATGACCTGTGATGTAACCTGGTAGGCGGGCATTGTGACTGCCCCCCCACCACAGTTATAGGACTTTGATGTGTGTGTCCGTGCGCGTGTGTTTCATCCTGCTTTGCTATTTCTGTGTGAGGGCTGTTCCACTCAAATTGCTGCCCCAGCACGTTTATCATCATGCAAATCTATTTGATTTACAATAGCTTGGAGCAAGACAGAGAATGGAGAGAGGAGCTAGATGGAGAAAGAGAGAGAGCTAGAGAGAGAGAGAGAGGGAGAGAGAGAGAGAGAGAGAGAGAGAGAGAGAGAGAGAGAGAGAGAGAGAGAGAGAGAGAGAGAGAGAGAGAGAGAGAGAGAGAGAGAGAGAGAGAGAGAGAGAGAGAGAGAGAGAGAGAGAGAGAGGGAGTGTGAAGGCCTGCTTTTCTTTTGACCAAGCAAAACCTGGCTTCCTCAGAGTCCTGGACATTAACCTCCAGGTGAAGAAATATTTCCCGAAGCCATCCACTATAACAGACAACTGCCATTTATGTTAGTTTACCTCAGTGTAATTGATGTCAGTGTGTGCCCCTCTCACTTACTTAGCCTCCCATCCCAGCAGAACCTGCAGCCAGGTACAGCCCCACAGCTTGGGGCTAGCAGGCGCTTTCACTTTCTCACAGCCTCCATACCAGACACTTCACTCTCTGGTTTTCCCAAACACACAGATGCAAAACTACCATAAAGAAACGCATACACGTATAAACACAAAAATACACATATCTCACACTGTCTCCCTCTGTGCTTCAATATACTGAACTCATATTCAATGGAAGTCGGTGTTGTTTTTGTTACTCTGAGCTACGATACCTGATCCTTTACTTTTCATGCTGAGTTCAAACCAACTCATTGATCCATCTCTGAGCAGAGCCCTGGCGTCAACATCTTGGTCAATATATGGGCATCTGACAGCAGACTTTACAAACAAGACCAGAGTTTTGAAGTTGCACATGCTCCCCAAATCAATACAATTATCATTTGTTCTGCAGAAGTATGCTCATTGTTTTTTTTGTCTATAGAAAAGCATTTTTACATTCTGTAACACGCAGCTGACAATGTTCAATGACACCATATTATCTTAGAATTGGAAGAATCTATTGCAGCAAACAAATACAGCAGATGCTATTTTTGCTTCTCCAAGATCAGATATTTGGGGCAAGGTTTTCCAGGAGTTTCCTAGTGCACAGGCCCATGGGGAATTGTGTTTTGTGCTTTGTCTTCTGTTGAAAATAAATGAACGCCTTTTGTCTTTCCCTCCAAGGAGACCTGTTCAGACACAAAGATTTACGTTACAGTGGGCTGTGCAGAAGGGCCCTACGCCTCAAACACAGTTAGAAACACACTATTTTGAAGAATACCTTCTATTATTCCATTTTATCTTTGTATTTCACCTGTCATTGGTTGTGATGTGACAGCCGTTCTGTGAATGTCATTGGCTGAGACGTTAGCACAGCAGATGTTGTGGTTGTGTCACCTAATTTCTCTAAAATGTATTCACTGACTGTAAGTTGCTCTGGATAAGTGAGTCTGTTAATGACTAAAATGTTAATTTCATTTTTTTAGGTCTAATGGCATTTTAGTCAATGTCATTATTTAAAGAGCAAAGGCGGTTTTGTGAAAGTCATTGTTTGTTTTTGCTTGTCACACATATACTATGACCAAACGTATATGGACCCCTAATAATGGTGGTGGAGGTATAATGGTCTGGGGCTGTTTTTCAGGGTTAGGGTTAGGGCCATTAGTTCCTGTGAACTTTGTGGCAATGGTTTGGGGAAGGCCTTTTCCTGTTCCAGCATGACTGTGCCCCAAAGCAGTGTCATGGTTTGACAAGTTTGGTGTGGAGATACTCCAGTGGCCTAGACAGAGCCCTGACTTCAACACAACTGAACACTTTTGGGATGAATTGGAATGGCGATACAAGCCAGGCCTTCACGTCCAACATAATTGACTGACATTACAAATGCGGCACAAATTCCCACAGACATACTCCAAATTCTTGTGGAAATCCTTCCAAGAGTGGTGGCTGTTATAGCCGCTAAGGGTGGCCAACTCTATATTATTGTTCATGGTTTTGGAATGGGATGTCGGACAAGCTCATATCGGTGTGATGGTCAAGTGTCCAGATACTATTCGTCAACTAGTGTAGCTGAAGCCTCAGCCTGTCTGTGTATCTTTTGGCTTGTCTGTCTGTGTGTCTTTCAAGCTGTTTGTCTGTGGGAAAGCCAGTGATTAATTTTTTTTTTATTGTTTATTCCCTCTAATCCTGCCTTGTCTGCAGCTCCGCAACTACTTGGACCGATCTGTGGGATGACGAAAGGTCATGGTTCATTTAACCACATGTCGCCCAGCCACCGATTCTTTTTGCACTGTGAATTCAACACGGAAGCCTTTGGTCAGATCATGCACGGGATGTTTACATTCATCAACTATACTTCCGCAATGAAACACACAGGTGCCAGATCTGGACACAAGGCGTTGCTGGAGAGTGACGTGGCAGAATAGATAAACTGACTTATCTATCTGGATTTGCTATTGATAGGCATGCGTTTGGGTTGAATTAACATTTTTG
The DNA here is from genome assembly GCA_016801145.1 of Umbra pygmaea. Taxonomy (NCBI): domain Eukaryota; kingdom Metazoa; phylum Chordata; class Actinopteri; order Esociformes; family Umbridae; genus Umbra; species Umbra pygmaea. The sequence continues at coordinate 14,526 of JACXGM010012117.1, forward strand.
TTTTATTACATAAACTATTGACAAAATTTCTCCCAATTTCCAAATAATAATGTTGTCATTCAGTGTAACAATTAGTGCATGTTGCGAGAGATGGCAAGATAGATGCGAAGGAGACACAATGAAAATAAACTGTTTTAATATTGAAAAAACAAAATAAACAAAATAACATAGCCATGATTGGCAAAACAGAGTAATTAATAGAGAACACTGAAGGAAACGTCATACACACACAAACCTTACATGTCTGATAGCTGAAAACAAACCAACAAGACTTAAATAGACAGATAATGAGAATGAGGGTTTACAGGTGTGAACTGATTGACTGGGATCTATTGGAAGACAGGACACGTGAACAGTCAGCTGGAAAAGTCTGGAAAAAACACAAGAGGTCTGACACAGAAAACAAACAGGGGAGAAATCAGGTGCCTACACCATCTCACCTGAGGGGGCGATTCACTTAGCATGAGATCAGAAATCAATATTTGTTGGAATAATTGTATAATAATAATAATAATAATAATAATAGTCTTTCAAGCATCTTGACATGCTCTCCACCAGTCTTTTGTATTGATATTGGGTGACTTTATAACACTCCTGGCGCAACATTCCAGCAGCTCGGCTTTGTTTGAAGGATTGTGACCATCCATCTACCTGTTGATCACGTTCCAAAGGTTTTCAGTGGAGTAGATTCAAGAACAATTTGCAGTGGTCTTCATTTATTTTCCAGAGCTGTACATTGTACGGGCAACATAGCTGTATTATAACTATGTAATAAATATGTAAATAACATTCTAATGATAAACACCTCTATCTCCCACTCTAAATACATTAGTATTGTTGTGTTATTGTTTTTGTGGGTGGTGATGTAGTTGTTTACCATCTGTCCATGGTCACCTAGTAAGGATTTGTTTAGACTCAACAGGAAGTGGTACCAGGGGTCTGGCGGTTGCAGAGCTGCTCTATGACTCAAAGGTGAGCAGAAAGCAGCTGTGGGAGCAGATGTGCCTTCAGACGAGGAAATGCACTGAGGCTTGTTTCTGCACTGCGGCACTGAGCTCACGTCATATTGGGTCAGGGCCAACCTGTTTATTACAGTACACCAAGCAGAGACAGACAGACAGACAGACAGACAGACAGACAGACAGACAGACAGACAGACAGACAGACAGACACACAGACAGACAGAGTGTGACAAAGACAGACTGACAGAAAGTGAAAGACAGACATACAAACAAAAAGACCATGAAAGACAGGCAGAAAACAAACAGAGAAAGACAGACAGACAAACAAAAAGAAGGATACAGAGAGACGGGCAGACAGACAGAGGGACAGACTGGCCCAGTCGTTAAGAGAATAGTATGCAAGTAAGCAGAATGACTGACACTCACACACACACACCCAGCAGTCTTGCTGGCTCTGTCATGTGTCTATGCAATGTATCACAGTGTGAGATGAGTGGCGTGTGTGAACTGAGTTGTGAAAACAGATCCCAGTGTAGCTGACGATCACTCAGGATATCCGTGGCTCCCAACCGATATTCAATCTTGTGTGTTGCGTTAAAAGTTCACCTGGTAAGAAAACAAAGGCGTGGAAGACATTTACAGCCTGTCACCACCTGCCAAGAAAACACCAGAGCTAGGTCTGCCCCATACCTGCCTCTGTTCTTACACTTGAAGTGGTAAATCAATGAGCAGGCAAACAGATGACGTTTAATCAAACCGGGCATGCAAAGAATCTTCCCACACTGACATGCACACCTGGCTCACTCTCTGTCTTTCTGTCTGTTGTCAGTCTGTCTGTCATTTTCAATTTAGAATGGGAAACAATATTTACATTGCCAAAGCAATTTACTAAATCAAAACAACCAACGAGAGTAAACTGTGATTATTAACAATGTGCTGGTACAAAAGATAAACAATTAGCTAATTAAATTAGAATGTAAGTAAGAAATAGAAATATATGTACAATAGTTTCAATCAATCAAATGTATTTTACTTCACAAAGTGCTTTTACAGAAAGCCAGCCAGATACTTCCCCTCAGTTTTTCAGATGGACAATTTCTTTCTTGTTCTTGCTCTCTTTCTCAACGTTAACATGGTCTATTCTCTCACTTACACAAAGCAACCGCTTTCCCCCCCTTACACAGACGCATAGACACAAGAAACGCTTTTGTTTTATCTTCCTCTCCGGTGAACGTCTCTTTCTGTTTTCCAGAAGGCAGCGGAAAAATGTGCGTCAGGCGCTCGACCCACCTGTGAGTCAGACCATCCAAGCCAAGGGAACAGAATTGTGGACTCAGGTTGTGCCAGCATCCACCTATTCTTAATCCTGTCTGGACACACTGCTAGACTCTCCTCAGACAGACATTACACTTACACCTGAATTCCCCTTCTTCGCCCCTCCTTGTCATTACTAGCCTTTTTGACACTGGATCTGATTGGAGCCCTGCTTTATAAGAAGTGCAATTAAAGTACAACTCTCTGGGTGCCATTTTGGATGTGGTTCTTCTGGTGACTTCACAACCCCGGCAAATTTAGGGGGCGTATTGAACTCCAGCCACTGTCAAAATAGGCTGCCTTTAACCACGTGTTGAAAAGCTGAGTAATCCTTTAAACTTCCTCAAGTGGAGGTGTACATTCAACTTAAAGAAGCAAAAATAGCATTAAAAACCTCAATGTTCCGAAGTAATCAAATCCCATCACACCAGTCCCTGAATCTTTGTCAAGGCAATGCAATTGTTATAATACGTTTATTGAAACTTGGGCAAGGTTTTATTTAATCACACTTCCACTAACTGTGGTGGGGAGATGAGAAAAACACACAATCTTTCATCACGCAATCATCCTCCAAATCCAATTTGCTTCTTGTTCTCTGAGGCTGTGTGTCGGCTACATGGGAGGGACATGGGAGGCATTGTAGTGTTTCATTGTGTGGGACCAAAACTTCCCTTGCGTGCGTGTGTGGGTCATATGTTGGTACTTGTGGCTTTTCAAAATCATGTCTACTTTGTGTAATTTTCACGTGTGTGTTTGTATGCATGTGTGTTTACGCATGTCAGTCAATCGCTCACATGATTAGCAGATTGTGTGCTCATAGGGGCACTTATCCTGAAACACCACAGAGTGGTAAATAATTATATATTTTATCAATTAATTTTGCCTCTGCCTCTGTTCCATCATGCGCCTATTCATAGAGCTAACTACAGTAGTTTGTTGACTGATTGTAACTCAATCTAAAATGGCTGCCAAATCTGAAACTGGTGTGTGTTGGTAATTGTGTATGGTTTGTATTGCTAGTACAGGCATGTCCACAACAAACAGATGTACAGTTTGTTTGTCTGGATGTTTAGAGAGCCCCACCATTCAACCCATAGTTTTCCCTTCGCCGCTGGCCCGGCCTGTGTTATTTATTGCACTGTTTCAACTGCTGACAGCTCGCACGTTTGGCGGGTGCCCTGGCAGTTGCAGGCCCTGTGATGATTGAAAAGCGTCAGGGGCCGTGCTCCTGCCATGGCACCTCTTCAGATGTTTGTTGGGGTGCTGAGTGTTTTGCGTGGGGTTAATGGAGGTGCAGCGCAAATTAAACACAGTGATGCGAAACCAAGAACCGGACCTCCTACTGTGGGACCTACTGTTAGTGAAAGTGTGAGTGAGGGTGGAAAGGGGAAAAGTGTGTGTGTGGAGTGTGTGTGTGTTGGGGGGCTGTGTGTGTAGGGTGTGAGTGTGTGTGTGTGTGTGTGTGTGTGTGTGTGTGTGTGTGTGTGTGTGTGTGTGTGTGTGTGTGTGTGTGTGTGTGTGTGTGTGTGTGTGTGTGTGTGTGTGTGTGTGTGTGTGTGTGTGTGTGTGTGTGTGTGTGTGTGTGTGTATGTGTGTGTGTGTAAGGGACTGAGTAGGGAACAACTAAAAGTATATAAATCAACATTAAACTAGAGGGGAAGAAACATTTGCTGCTTGGTTTGTCACTCAGGTGCCACCGACATTTGGCAACATTTTGTGTGTATACATCTTGTTCGTATGGGTGTGGGTGTTTCTCACAAAACCTGTTTCTAAATGTCTGTCGTAAACTATGTAGTATTTTTTCCCCTAGATTGTCAAAATCATTCTTGATTAAATTCTATTGTCATTAAATAATGACATACATTCCTAGTATACTGGTCATATTTTGCTCAAACCGTAACATTTATTACGTACATTGTTTGTAGACATTACCAAAACATTACCACTCAAGTTTCTTTAAAAACGTCATTCAATTTAATAGTAAATGTGTTATTAGTAAACATTCTCCAAAATCCATGAACTCTTTTTTCATTCAGACTCCAACCTGCAAAACTATATACTATATGTAGCACATTTCCAAATGCTAACACACTGATTCCAAAACTGTTAACAACACATTCAAAACAGAATGATGGCAGATTTTGTGCATTTCTGCAGTAACCAGATTGAAATACATAGAAAACGTAAACATTCCAACCCCAGCTGATTGAAATGTCAGCTGAAACCCTACACAAGTGTACTGTATTTAGTCTCTATATCGAAAACAGACAAAAGAGGATGACTTTGGAATGATTTACTTTGAAAACATGATAGGCATGACAGGTTGGTTAGGAAAGTAAAAAACTATTTTTTTATCTTCATATAAAGCTAATAAATGTATCCATCTAAGAGCAGTTTGCTGTATTTGTGTTTTCTTGAGTAAATACATCAATATCTGTCAGGTGCATAATGCTTGTGACGTGCGTCGTGACTTGTGTAAATTTTTTCCGGGTGTTTTACAAACCAACTCTATTCACAATAGCATAATAGACAGGATTTTGGCCATGTAATCATTCGGTCGATGACGCTGCGCGCTGGTAATGAAAAATGTTAATTTTACCTATTTGTGCTGCGAAATAAATAACAATACACTAACCTATCTTAAAGAACGTCTTGATCGACTGGGAAACAGCAACTGTCCTGGCCTCCCTCTTCTTCTTTTCATGGTGTTTCTGATACCCTGATTTATGTTTTCCTTCCCCTGACATTTTCAATCAGTCGGTCTTCTGCTCTTCCACCAAGTTCATCGTTAACTTCAGCTGCCGCCTTAACTCTGATTGGTTCTGTTCACGAGTTGGGGTGGGACTTACATCTTCATTGGGTCCATCTAATGTTTGTCACTAACTGAATAATTATACTTCGGATCTGACTAAACCATTTTAGGAAGGGGAGAGGAGCAGATATTTGGAAAGCTACTTTAACCTAATTGCATGTTTCTGTGGTTTTCATTAAAAACTCAGGCATAGAACTAATATAAATATTAGAATAATTCACATAACAGGGGCCTGTATAGTATAACTGCTGGATTTTGTGGGGCCCCCTGTGCAGTGGGGGCGCCTATAATTGTCACCACCTTTCACCCCACTAGCGACGGCCCTGCCTACAATACACAGAGGCTAATTTCTGTTCTGGATGATCTGCATAATTAACTTGTGCCAGTGGAGGAGAAAAGGGCAAGCAACTCCACTACCTTGGTTGTTGTGTGCGATAATATGGTGTTCCACCACCCTGCTGTAGTCACAGACTAGTTTATTGCACATCCTAGGATGTCAATACTCCTCCTGCCTCCACACTCCACCTTCCTATACCCCATAGTTCTTCTCTGCGTGGAGGTAGGAGGTCCACCATCCACGTGGCCAGATGTCCTTACTGGATGGCATGAAGGCAGGTGTGGAGACACTTCTCCAGAAGACTGCCAGGGTTGGATTAGACACTAGAAGATACTTCCCAAGATGCATCTCCAAAGAAGACATACGATGTGATGTTTTTTTTGGGTGGTTCTTCACCATTTTTTCTCCCTTCCCAATTCCCTCTAATACTGCCTTGTTGGCAGCTCCGCAAATCCTTGGACAGATCTGTGGGATGGCGAAGGGTGTGCACATGGTTCATCCGACCACATGTCACTCAATCGCCAATACTTTTCACATTGCAAATCCAACACGGAAGCCTTTAGTCAGATCATGCATGGGATGATTACATTAATAAATTATACTTTGGAAATTGAACCCACAGGTGCAAGGAGTCACTGGTGAGCAAAGTTGGCAGGATAGATCTGATTTATCTAACCCAAATCTCGGGCAGTGCCAATTTGTGCTGCCTCATGCAAGAGGCACAGGGAATGTCTGAGAACCCATAGTCAGGTTTAAACCTGTGACTGTCATGATGTACATTGTCGTGCAATGCAGTGACTTAGCCCACTACGCCACGCAGACCAATATACGATATGACGTTGATGAGCCCTTGTGGCCAAATGCAGGACTGAGGGAAACCTAGAATCCTCACATTAGTATACAGCAGTGGTTTTCAACCCTCTCCTTGGGGCACACCAGACCTTCCGCAGTTCAGCTGTAGCTACATGTAGCACATTTGATTCAACTCATCTCTTAATGATCAGGCCCTTGATTAGTGAATCCAGTTAGCTAGTTCAGTGACGGCTAAATTGTGGAATGTCTAATGTGCCCCAAGGAGAGGGTTAAAAACGACTGCTGTACAGTATGAGTGATTATACTATATATTTTGTTGATGATTTTTAGTAATTATCAATGTAGCACTAGAATTTCAGGAATTAGTTTTTAGTTTATGTAAAAAAGTCTAAAACTATAAGCAAAGACATTGAACATGTGTAACGCCCAGCCCAGTGAGGACTGGACTCATTTATATGTATTGGTGGTTGTATTTTGTTGTTTTTATGTAGTTCAGTGTATTGTGGGTTTCAGTTAAATAAGTGTTATGTCCCTTTAAGTTGTGTGACACCTCTCTCCCAGTCTGTCCTTGCTAGCATAGGGTCTAGGTTAGGTTAGGCTGGTATCTTGTAGATCTGGGCCCGGTTCCCCAAAACGTTCTTATCGCTAAGTAGTTCTTAACCTATTCCTTAACCTATAGGTTAAGAACTACTTATATAGCGATAAGAACGTTTTGGGGAACCGGGCCCAGATTAGTAACGACATTCAGCCTTGTTTACTCAGCTAGTTAGAGTCATGCATATAAGCTCAACAGACTTAGAGAGAGGTTGTCGATCATTGATGATATTCTGTTTGAAGATTGTGTTAGTTCGTTTCTGTTTGTCCAAGGCAGAAGGCTGATTGCTGTTTATGGATTATCAGCCGTATTACTAGAAGTGTCCTTACCACTGTGTATTGTAAGTAATATGTACTGTATAGTTTGAGTCAAGTGTACACTCTGTATAGTCTAATCACATTCTATGCCGTGATAGAGCATAGTAAGTACAGGCTATATACTCATTGTGCATACTCGCTTTGTATATATATATATATATATATATATATCAGCCGCGGTCGTGAACGGAATGGTGCTCAACGCACAAAACCCAGTGTTTTTTTTTTTGCACACTGGGTTTTGTGAGTTGCGCACCATTCCATTCACTCCGGTCCCGAGCGTAATACGAGCCCGTCCTCCCAAATTAAGATCCACCGACCGCGGCTGATATATATGTATATTCCATCAGCTCTTTGCTCACGTTTCCCTTGGATTCAACTAAACTATGAGATGTCTACGACATATCACTTCCTGCTTCGTTCTCTCTCCTCTACACCCTACACCACATCATGACAACATGTAAGGTGTTTGTTGACATGCTGTCAACTGGACAAGATCGTACGTATTGCTGACTGTGAGTCTATGTTGCAAATTACGGATGAAGGCCTGGTTAGCACCCAGAAGGACAAACGAAGTCTCAGGAAATGTTACTTCTCTGTTGTAGCCCAAGAACAGGCTAACATGCAGTCGACCTATTAGAAGAGGGCATGTTGGTTCGTAAATACACATACCCTAAATGAACTGATGGTGTTTGCAGTTCCTTGTTCCAGCACTCCCTCACTTCCCAAATCATGGTATTTTAATGATACAGTGCACAATTTTCCCAGATATATACCTCAATTGAAAAAGACTGTGTCCTATACTGTAAACAGGAGCATAAAAATGCATTATATTAAATATTCCTTTACTTAAAACAAATTACTTGGCCTGGCTACATTAATATGTATGTCTATGGAAACATATGGAAAGTAAAAGCAGCTGTCTTCATTGACCTAGCCAAAGCTTTCGATTCTGTCAATCAAAGCTTCCTCATTGGCAGACTCATCGGCCTGGGTCTCTCAAATGAGCGCCTTGCCTGGTTCACTTATTACTTATCTGATAGGTTTTAGTGTGTTTGGTTGGAGGGCCTGCTGTCCGGACCTCTGGCTGTCTCTATGGGGGTGCCTACGTTGGAAACAAATGCATGATATTCAACTGGTCACACTCTGCACCTGCCTGCCCAACAAACATCACCACTCTGGAAGTGTCTGAACTGGAATATGTCAAAAATTACAAATACCTAGGGGTCTGACCCACAAAAACCATCTCCAGTCCAAGATCAATTCTAGGATTGGCTTCCTATTTCGTAACAAGGCCTCATTCATCCTTCCTGACCATCCCCCCAATGCTTGACTTCGGTGATGTTGTCTACAGAACTGCTTTAAACTCTCTTTTCCAGAAATTGTATGTAGTATTCCACAGTGCCATCCGTTTTGGTTAGTTGGATGGCCCTCCTTACACACCCGGCGCCTGAACCACTGGTACCACCTCATCTACAAGTCCTTACTAGGCAAAACACCACCTTACCTAAGCTCATTAATAGCCATAGCATCACCCACTCTCAACCTGCGCTCGAGCAGGTATATCTTAGTCGCTACAAAAGCCCACACCGCATTTGGTTGCCTCTCCTTCCAATTCTCTGCTGCCAATGATTGGAACAATTTACAAAAATCCCTGAAACTTGAGTCCACCGTACCTATCACTAGTTTTAAAGCATTACTTTCAAATCTACTGACCGACCACTGCACATGTTGACTCTACCCACTCTCTCTCTCTTCGTTTCTGCCCTAGCGCACACAACAAAGCCTTAACGCATCTTGTACATATTCAACAGCTGTCTTTGAATTATTTGCATATTACCATTTTCAGCCATGTTCATCACATTACCTATCCTAGTGTTATTTCTCTTGTACTGGCACTGCCACTTTACATTCCAAATAATCTACTTTAAGATATTTGCACTGAATGTACAGTATTTTGTAATCGAACCAAATACTGTTTGGATAACTGTATACTTGAAGGTTTGTACTCTGTGTGTAAATTCATATAGCCTGCACCTTCCACCTTATCTTGGCCAGGTTGTGATTGTAAATGAGAACTTGTCCTCAATCGATTAACCTGATTAAATAAAGGTGAAATAAAATGTAATAATAAAAAATTACCTATAAGCAATGCATGTGCAAACTGTATAAGAGTTTTCTAAAATGTTAGGTTTGCTTGCAGGCTTCATAATGTTACTTTGTCCATATATTCATTCGGTTGCAGAGGCAGTTGTGGGAACAAACACAACAGTCTCCTCACTGTATTTAAGCAGCCCTATCAGCAGAAGAAATTACCATATGTGTTTTTATCGCCGTTGATATGTGCCCACCTATTGCCAATTAAACTAAAAACAAACTTTTTTTCTATAATTTTTTGAACTGTACCTCAATACCATGACCCTCAAACCGCAATACTTAGTGTAGCATGTGTTAGGAGTACCATTTACCCCTACTGGTGTGAGGGTTACTGTAGCATGTGTTAGGAGTACCATTTACCCCTACTGGTGTGAGGGTTACTGTAGCATGTGTTAGGAGTACCATTTACCCCTACTGGTGTGAGGGTTACTGTAGCATGTGTTAGGAGTACCATTTACCCCTACTGGTGTGAGGGTTACTGT
>JACXGM010012118.1:7424-24439 GCA_016801145.1 Umbra pygmaea
GGTCGCAGGCCTTTATACAAATACAAATTGATAACTGTTTTATTGCCAGGGGTTGGTGATAACCTGTGGTCACTCCTGGAAAACAGAGTCAGTGACACCAGGAAAATACGGAGTGCTAGTGCCAATGCTATGGTTGAAGTTCAACGGTACTTAGCAGATGCATACCTTGTCTTGAATTGGTGTAGTGGGCGAAAAATACTGGGGTCTTCCCTCACCTATATTAACATGCAATGGTCCATTTAGCCATCCCTGCAACCTGTGCCCTTCGAGAATTTTTGTCTGCCCTGCGAGACAAAAAAATGAATCGCCTGAGTGCTGGCAATGTGGAAAATATAACGTCAATTGATTTAACAAGGAATCGAACTGGTAACCTTGTGACCACAAGTCTGACTCCTTAACCACTGAACCATCTGCGCCTTGCCATTACAGGATCATTACTTTATATGTTCATATCACCAATCCATACAATATAAATGTACATTTTCTACAGTTTTATTCCCACTGTCAGATCAGCGAAGGTCACATAAGTTTGATGTTTTGGAAACACTCCAAATTAAGATGTATGACATTATGTTGGGAACGTTTTCATTGTCTCAGAAGGTTCTAATTTCATTCAATGACCCACAGTGTTGACATATTACAATTATCAACCCGTTTCGAAACTGTAGTTTGTGATGTAGGACGTGAATCGTTAAAGTTGCCAGCAGGTGTCACTGTCGAGTCAAGGTTTCGAAACGTTTCACGACGCCTCGAATCAAATGTAACGGAATTTAACTGTCAAGTAGAAGTGTCGAAACGTTTCACGAAGCCTCGACACATGGTTCAATTGTCTCAAATGTTTCAAATGCCTCGTTTTGACCATCACTACACAGAGCTCACAAAAGAGCTCACAAATACCCACCAGGCAGAGAGCTCATACACAGAACAATCCTGAGAGGCAGAGAGCTCATACACAGACCAAACCTGAGAGAGGCAGAGAGAGCCCATACACAGACCAAACCTGAGAGAGGCAGAGAGAGAGTGAACAAACACAGACCAAACCTGAGAGAGGCAGAGAGAGAGTGAACAAACACAGACCAAACCTGAGAGAGGCAGAGAGAGAGTGAACAAACACAGACCAAACCTGAGAGAGGCAGAGAGAGAGTGAACAAACACAGACCAAACCTGAGAGAGGCAGAGAGAGCCCATACACAGACCAAACCTGAGAGAGGCAGAGAGAGAGTGAACAAACACAGACCAAACCTGAGAGAGGCAGAGAGAGCCCATACACAGACCAAACCTGAGAGAGGCAGAGAGAGCCCATACACAGACCAAACCTGAGAGAGGCAGAGAGAGCTCATACACAGACCAAACCTGAGAGAGGCAGAGAGAGAGTGAACGAACAAAATGGCTGGTTATATACTGTTGGGAAAGGTAGGATGGGAAATGGAATCAGCTGGTCTTGATAATGACGGGGAGGAGCCAGGGATAAGTGATGAGTAGTTGATGATCAAACAGTCTTCACCTGTGGGGAAACAGACACACAGAGCAGAGACAAACACAGAAAAAGACAGAAACATAGCAGATAGAATACTAACAAAAGCCAGGGCACACATTATATTGATACTTATGTGTTAAGAATATGTATACTGGTTATGTCCCTTTAAGTTGACAGCTCCTCCAGTCGCTAAGATAGGGTTTAGATTAGGTTAGGCTGATATCTTGTAGATCTGTTGCTGTTGATTTATGATTACGTTCAGCCGTGTTCTATTAGTTAGTTAAGCTTTCTGTATAAAGACGCTGCCTAACTGAAGAGAGCTGTCGGGAGAATTGAGTATGGTTGTTTGGTTTATGGGTCTGCGTCAAAGTCTATGTTAGCTGGATTGGATATAGTCCAAGCAGGGGCACTGAGGATATGTACAGGAGCTGTGAGGTCTTCTCCGGTGTGTTCCTTGCAGGTAGAAACAGGAGAAATGCCATTTTGTTTGCGTAGAATGCAGCTTCAGGCGAATTATTGGGTCAACTTGGTGGGGCAAAGGGGAGATCACCCAGTTAAGAAGTCGATTCAGGCAAGCTGGGAGAGGGAGGTGGCAAGACTTCCTAGTTTTGGGTGGACAGCGGAGGCAGTGGCTCAGGAAATGTGTGTACGTGGCAAGACCTTTTGCCCAGGCTTACTGTGGCCATCAGTCCCTTTTTGTTAATTGGAGGTCCCAAGGATTGATTTGGCGATGCTAGGAATTAAAGGTGCAATATGTAATACATGTACTGTAATATATCAAAAAATGACGCCAATGCCTCATCAGCTATTAAGGAAACATGTTAAGCTGAAATACTATATTTTCAGAAAACAATGCTAATGTCAGTATTTTTTCATTTGGAAAAGTACGTTCCGGGACGGAATTTATGTTTATGTTTTGGCCTGTGTGTTATCAACTGCTCATTTTGACAGCACGAACGGATTGCCAAACATACCTGTAAAAAACGCAAACCCAGCGCGCTACAGCCATGGAAGCAGCAAACAAACGAGATCATAGAGATTCTACACAACCTAAAAAAACTCTGCATGTTTCTAAACGGTTCCGTGACCATAGACGTAGTAAAACACGGTTTGCTTGTCATGATTGCGCTGATCTTGTTCGTCACGTTAGTTTCGATTCTGGGGAGGAGGTGGCGGAGGGATACAACTCAGGTATTTTGAATTTGAACTGTAGTACCCATTTTTTAACGTTGGCTGTCCGTTTTACATATAGCACCTTTAAGTCTGAAAACCCTGACTCAGATTTGATGTGTCTTTTCCAGCGTCATATAAGTAAAACATATCAGGATCATGTGCTAATCTTTACTGATGGTTCTAAGGATCAGGAAACAGGTGCTACGGGAGCAGCTTTTGTTGTTCAGGGGTGGAATGCCCAAGCTTGTAAGAGTACTACAGCTTTCCTAAGTGTGTTCACAATTTTTGGCGTTTTTGTTCAGTGTGGTGAATGTGTGTAGTCAGGTTAAGGGACGGAATGCGAGGATTGATGTTGTGGTGGGTGCTGCTAGGGAGTTTATGGGTGTTACTGATGTCACGGGGGAAATGGTGCACGAGTTGATGAAGGGGAAGGGGGGGTAGGTGGGGGGGGTTGTGTTTTATTTTCTAGGGTCGTGGGGTGTGTTGGGTGGAGTAGTCTTGGGTGGGCCGTGTCCGGCCTCGCTCTCCGGTACTGTTGGTGGCGGTGTATGCACCTTCAGTAGGTTGCGATCCGCCATTAATCCCATAGAAGAAGAAGAGAGCTGACGGTCATTATTATATTGTCTGAGTGGAGGTAAGGTGTGTTATTTTAGAAGTCTACCCAGGAGTTAATGTATGGAAATTGTGAAAAGAGTATGGTATTGCTCGAGCTAATTGCGTACGCTCTACATATACTTAGATTTTTGTTTCCAGTGTTCTATGCCACTTTAAGAGCACAGAAAGTATATGTTATCGTTTCTCTTCTTTCACACCACTACACACCATGACACTGATGAGTGAAGTATTTTGTAAAACAAATTTTTAACAATTTAAATACTTTTATTAGTATGTACAACACAATTCCATTCAAAATACAATATCTTAGTTAACTGTAGATCTATCTATACTATAGGCTATCCAACTCAACTCTTTGTTATCTAACATCACTTAGGAGTAACACAAATAACTTTATTTGATAATAATTTACTTTTTGAATTGGCAAACAATGTATAAACATCATAATTCATATAAATCGCCAATTCTAACTAGCTGTAGTGGCCTGGGCCGAAGTTAACATAGTGGCTTGGCTTTTTAGTGAGTAGACTCTGGTACTGTGTGGCAATGTCCCTGAAATGTTGTACAAACTCCCTGCTGAGTGGATGGTGCTCACAAAGTCTGGGTTTAGAATACCTTCCTTACTCTCTGCTTCGCAGGACTGTTTCAGAGATTATTTAGACTCGTGGATTATTTTAGGCTCATTAAATCGTGGAGTCGTGGATTGGGAAAAAATAAAATGGCCACAGACAACGAAAGGAAGGAGGTGGGAGGAGTTGAAAGCAACTCTAGACGACACTCTGTGCGACTTCACCTGCTCAATCTCTGTCGTTTTGACTTGCGCAAATGTGATTCACATTAACAAATCTTTTTGAGCAGTGATACAGTACACCCATTTCACTGAAAAAACTTGTTAACAAAAAAGAATCGTTCAGGATTCGCACATCACTAGTCGAATACACATACAGGCGGTGTATGGTGGTGGGGTCACTTATTGATTCTTAACATCCTTCGCACTTGTATTTCAGATTGAGCTTCAGAAATGCTTGTGAAAATGTAGCTTGTGTGGACGCTACCGCACTACTTGATCAATAAATTAGCTTCACTATTTTAACGCTATTTGATTCAGAAAACAGTGACACTACGACTACGCTACAGACGGTACAGATCCACTTGTCCGTGCAACACTTCTGTGGCACCGCACTTTAATTTATTCCTATGGGTGATGTCAAGCGACTTCAATGTGCAATGCATTCCGGGAAGGCGGTGTTGCATTTGAGAAAATGGTGCGCATCAATAAGCCGAAGCCCAGCTTTATGCTAATGAATCTGTTGAATGCGACACAACTATTCAATAGAAGTAGAGCACAGAGACAGGTGAAGGCTTGCCTTCGGTCCTTTCTTGTAGATGTAGCAAAAATGGAGGAGAAACTGATTGTGGCTATAGCCCAGCTGTACTTGAGGAATGCCCAGCAATGTACACATTGAGGGAGGCGTCCCGACACCACGAGCCAGTCGTGTCAGTCATATGAATCTGTACAATGAGAAATGTAATTAAAATAGGAACAGCGCTACTTGTAGCGATGCTACTGCCCATCACTGTATGTGTAGTAGAAAATAATCCCTGTATGATAGAGAAATATCAATAATCCAAGTTCAAATAATAATTCCATACAGCAGTTCTTATGATCCAAAAATACTTTATTGAGCAAACATAAAGCAGAGCATCTTCTGCATCAGAATACCAGAGATATCAAGTTTGCACATCCTTTTATATGAATTCTTATCACTTATGCCCTCCCATATGATAATTTCTAGGGCAGCCCTGATCAACCTCATGACCTTTTCAATCATTAACCTTCACTGTTTCAAACCATGATGTAATTGGTCATCCCTTTATGTTAATTTATGTTAATGTGTTCACACGTGTATACATGTGTGTACACGTGCCCTCGGATGGCCTTGACAGTAACATCCCATGATGTACTTGGTGGCACAGAACCCAGAAATCCTAAAACAATGAGGCTTTCAGGCCTGTTTACTCCCAACAGTTCTACTGAGGCCTTGAGGCCTTGTGGCCTTGAGGCCTCCTGCTTCAGGAAATTTCAATGCACCATTGTGACTTGATACTATTGCATTACCAGGTGTTCTTATAGCAGATTAATAATTATACTGTCTACAAAAACAGTGAGACCTTCAAAGCCTCCTTTAGTTCTATCAGGCTCTAATAGTCTTTCAATATGTCTTTTCAGCTCATATGTTTCCTAATATAGGTATGTTGATAATACTCAAAAGTTGTGCTGATTACACAGTTATTTATAATGCATTGATTAACATATCACTTGATTAAACACATGATTAATATATTGATTATATAATTAATATATTGCTAAATACTTCAAAGTGACACTTAGGGTGTAGATATAAGGCATCCAATTGGTCCAAACATGTTGAATGGAAAGAATACTGCATCATATATGGAAATTTCACCACATGTGTTGTACAGGTGATATATTAATAAAAATTAAACAGGGACCTCCCTCGCCCATAACAAGGTTTGGTACTTCAGGTGAAATCCCCTACACACACTTCACCCTAGCCCGAATCGCTAAGTTGGCATTAGCCTTCAGGTGGATACAAACAAGTGTTACAAATATCTGTGGGAGTTCCTTGGGCAAACAAAAGGGGCGTAGAGATACAGACAAAGGTTAGATATCAGGAGTACAAAGTTTCTCTGACCATCACCGTATTGCACCAATTCTTATTAAAATAGAGACATAAGCCTCCACCAAGTGATTTACTTGTCACTGTGGAGTCAAGACAAACAGGTTCCCCAAAACAGTCCAACTCAAAATCAGAGAATGGATCCTGTTCCTTAAGCCATGTCTCTGTCAAGGCGAGGAGACAGGCGGTTCTGTATTTTGAAAGGAACTTTAACTTTGCCTGAAGCTCGTCTACTTTATTTTGAAGGGACTGAATGTTGGCCAGGATAATTGAAGGAAGAGGTATCCGACAATGGCCTTGTCGCTTCAGTCTTTGCCGTAAGCCGCCACATCTCCCCCTTTTCCTCACACCTGTCCTGGGTGCCCAACTGAGCTTCACTGCGGTTACTGACGGCCAGATGATTTCTGGTGGAAAAGCCGCCTGGGAGTCCACAGTGCCCACATTGGAGTTACATAGGAACAGAAGAAACTTGCGGGCATTTTGGGGGGACTCCTTTTGTTCACAGAGTACACCCAAAAATATGCATAAGAGTGTGAAAAGGATACAACAACCCATCAAACTAAGGTGAGTCATTGTTATAACCGTCACACACAGATCAGTTACAAATCCAAGTTAGTAGGGATGCTAAAACCAGGTAGAACGTTAAAGACAAACACTCTTACTCTGCACTCAGCTACTGCCTGTCGATATTACATCGCCAGTCATCTTAAGAACTACAGATCCATTTTAAAGGTGATAAAAATCAGATTGTAATGTGTGGAAAGGCTTGTTTAAAAGTGGGAACCCTGGAGAACTCCTTTGTGAACATAAAGAAATGTAGATTTTGCCCTTTTTTTGGCAGTGAATCAGAATGGTTTCTGCTAAAGCACCACAAAACTGTATCACAATAAAACACAGAATGGGTAAATGTCTGAATGTTTTGTACAAGAAAGCCAACTGTTAAAAAAATAATAATAATAATAAAAAATTATGCATCAGATGTGAGGTGACTGGTCATTATTGAAAGGTTATTAAAAATATACAGAATAAAATATGATCTAATAGGATTTACTAATTATTTAATAACTAACTTTTTGACAAAACAAAGGTAATAGAATAGCTACCATGTAGATTGATGTAGCTGTGACAAAGTTGTTTTGATTAATAATCATAATAATGCAAGTATCATGAGTTTTTGCCACTCTTTTAAAAATGGGAGGGAGCCTCCATGGAGGTACAAATTTGAAACTGATTTAACCTTGGTTGTAACATACACCCTCTCTGGGAACCATCACCTTAACGTGGTGGAGAGGTTTGTGTGTTTCTATGAACCTGAGGGCTCTGTTTTCTGGAGTTTGGTGCTCCTGGTAGGGTCTCCCATGGCAAAGTAAACTCCGGAGTGGGGCCAGACAAAGAATGGTTCACCAAAACCCCATTGAAAAAGCGAGGAAGGGGAAGAGAGACCCTGCCCGGAGGAAGCCCGGGGCCCCCGTCTGGAGCCAGGCCTGGATGGAGGGCTCGTCAGCGAGCGCCTGGTGGCCGGGTTTGCCACGGGGCACGGCCGGCCACAGCCTGAAGAAGCAACGTGGCACCTCCCTCTCCATCCCATGGGCCCACCACCTGTGGGAGGAACCGCTGGGGTCGGGTGCGCTGCCAAATGGGTGGTAGTGAAGGTCAGGGGCCTCGACAGACCAGACCTGGGCAGCAGAGGGTGGCTCTGGGGATGTGGAATGTCACCTCTCTACCAATTAGATCTGGTGGGGCTTACCTCTACGCACAGTCTCGGTTCTGGATCCATTCTCCTGGATAGGGGTTGGACTCTTTTCTTATCCGGAGTTGCCCAGGGTGTGAGGCGCCGGGCGTGTGTGGGGATACTCACAAGCCGCCGGCTGAGCGCCTCTACGTTGGAGTTTACCCCGGTGGACGAGAGGGTTGCCTCCCTGCGTCTGCAGGTTGCTGGGGGGAAAACTCTGACTGTTGTTGGTGCATATGCACCAAACAGGAGTTCAGAGTATTCTGCCTTCTTGGAGACCTTGAATGGAGTCCTGTATGCGGCTCCAGTTGGGGATTCCATAGTTCTGCTGGGGGACTTCAACGCGCATGTGGGCAATGATGGAGACACATGGAGAAACGTGATTGGGAAGAATGGCCTCCCTGATCTAAACCCGAGTGGTTGTTCTTTGTTGGACTTCTGTGCTAGTCATTGATTGTCTATAACGAACACCATGTTCGAACATAGGGATGCTCATAAGTGTACTTAGTACCAGAGCACACTAGGCCGAAGGTCAATGGTCGATTTTATAATCGTTTCATCTGATCTGAGGCCGTATGTTTTGGACACTCGGGTGGGAGAGGGGCGGAGCTGTCAACCGATCCGAGTTGGGTCAGGGGGTGGGGGAAGACTCTGGATAGACTTGGTAAACCCAAACGGGTGGTGCGGGTGAATTGGGAACGTCTGGAGGAGGCCCCTGTCCGACAGACATTTAACTCACGCCTCCGGAGGAGCTTTTTGTGCATCCCTGTGGAGGTTGGGCGCATTGAACCCGAGTGGACAATGTTCAACACCTCTATTGCTGAAGCTGCGGTGGGGAGCTGTGGTCTTAGGGTCTTTGGTGCCTCAAGGGGTGGTAACCCACGGACACCGTGGTGGACACCAGTGTTCAGGGAAGCCGTCCGACTCAAGAAGGAGTCTTTCCAGGATAAGTTATCACGGAGGACTCCAGAGGCAGTTGCAGAGTACTGAAGGGCCCGAAGGGCTGCAGCCTCTGCCGTGAAAGAGGCAAAGCAGCGGGTGTGGGAAAAGTTTGGAGAAGACATGGAGAAGGGCCTTCGGTCGGCACCAAAGTGCTTCTGGAAAACCGTCCGCCACCTCAGAAGGGGGAAGCGTGAAACCATCCAAGCTGTATACAGTAAGGGTGGGACTCTGTTGACCTCAACTGAGGAGGTAATAGGGCGGTGGAAGGAGCACTTTGAAGAACTCCTGAATCCTACTTCTATGCCCTCTATATTAGAGGCAGAGCTAGAGGATGATGGGGGATTGTCGTCAATTTACCTGGTGGAAGTCACTGAGGTAGTTAAACAACTCCACAGTGGCAAAGCCCCAGGGATTGATGAGATCCGTCCAGAAATGCTGAAAGCTCTGGGTGTGGAGGGGCTGTCTTGGCTGACACGCCACTTCAACATTGCATGGAAGTTTGGGACAGTGCCAAAGGAGTGGCAGACTGGGGTGGTGGTTTCCCTGTTCAAAAAGGGGGACCAGAGGGTGTGTGCCAATTACAGGGGTATCACACTTCTCAGCCTCCCTGGTAAAGTCTACTCTAAGGTGCTGGAAAGGAGGGTTTGGCCGATAGTCAAACCTTAGGTTGAAGAGGAACAATGTGGATTCCGTCCTGGTCGTGGAACAACAGATCAGCTCTTTACTCTTGCAAGGATCCTAGAGGGAGCCTGGGAGTATGCTCATCCTGTCTACATCTGTTTTGTGGATCTCCCCCGGGAGATACTGTGGGAGGTGCTGCGGGAGTATGGGGTGAGGGGGTCCCTTCTTAGGGCCATCCAATCTCTGTATGACCAAAGCGAAAGCTGCGTCCAGGTTCTCAGCAATAAGTCGGACTTGTTTCATGTGAGGGTTGGTCTCCGCCAGGGCTGCGCTTTGTCACCAGGAGGAGTTCAAATACGTTGGGGTGAGGGAACAATGGAGCGGGAGATTGGTATGAGAATCGGCACAGTGGGGGCGGTATTACACTCAATATATCACACCGTTGTTACGAAAAGAGAGATGAGCCAGAAGGCAAAGCTCTCAATCTACCGGGCAGTTTTTGTTCCTAGCCTCACCTATGGACATGAAGGCTGAGTCATGACCAAAAGAACGAGATCCAAGCAGCTGAAATGGGTTTCCTCAGGAGTGTGGCGGGCGTCTCCCTTAGAGATAGGGTGAGAAGCTCAGTCATCCATGTGGATCTCAGAGTAGAGCCGCTGCTCCTTTGCATCATAAGGAGCAAGTTGAGGTGGTTTGGGTGTAGTGGATTTTTAGATGTTTCACAGGACTGATTATAGCAGCTGTCTAAGGACTAGCAGTCTCTCACACTCTTGACGACTGCCGGAGTGAGACCCGGAAGGAAGCGGGGGCAAACCCCCCACTATGGGTAGTCAACAAGAAGCTGAGAACTCAACATTATACTGTATATCATGTACCCACGTTCAGTGCGCGCCATGGTAAATGTGTTGAATAAATGTTGAGAAATAGACTCAACCGTATAAGACATGCTTAGATCGTAGATCATATTTAGGAGTATAGACGACATGTAATTCTTGGTATTGTATTGTGTAATTCTGTGTCAGGTTAAAGCGTTGTACTTTGATGCCCTTTGTCTGGAATTAAATATTATTCTCTTTACTAAGTTCTGTCTGTCTGACATTCTAAATCATTTCCCAGAACATCTCCGGTGGAGTCATTAATGGGAACGTAAGCTATCTTGTTGCGGCCTGCTCTTAAGTTCCAGCCCTTATCACGCACATATTCAACCTAGGTAGCCTACGCACTGTTTCTGAATATTGCGGGCTACGATTAAGTTTTCCCGGGTCGCTCTAGTATTTCTATCCGTAGCTGTTTACACACATGGATAACTGATCTATATGGGGTCAGATAGTTAGATAGGAAATATCAACAACGATACTATCAATCCTCTATACGCATTTATTAAGCATTTCTCAGTTCTTAACTCAGACTATTGCAACAGGGGAGAAAAGGAAATATATTAATTATTAATGCTTTAACTTCATAAATGCACATTAATTCTATCCTTTTACCCCTCTGACTACAAATGGTGCCCCCGTGTGAGGAAATCTGGCTAAGCTGAACAGTTTTTCGATCAGTGTGCATGCAGAACAGCAGATTATGGATTTATTTCAAAAGGAATAACTGGACAAATCTGCTAAAAGGACGGGTTGTGTTTTTCCGGAGATTTATTCGAACTCTGAGGATTCTGCAGCACGGGTGAGTAAACTGTCCTGCGGGCTCAAATAAATGTTTGCTTGTATTTTACATATAGAAACCACTGTATGTTGTTGCTAGACCACTCATTTTTCAAGATAAAACGAACATTGCAATGTCTGGGTTGAACAAAGAATGCATAGGAATAGAGGACCCACAGATCGTTTCTTTTCTACAAGCTTGGGAAAATAAGGTGAACCACACGCTCACAATGCTAAATGACCGTGGTTTGAATCTAATTGCGGCAAACGACAGCATACTAAATTGGTATGCATCTGTTGGATTTAAATTAAGTAATTGGAACAAATACAAAAAGATACACTCTGCTCTAGGCTATTTAATGTTTAAAAACAATTTAGCCTCGATGGAAAAGGACAAAAGTTTTATTACATCATTGACGGACATCCCTCCATTAAACATGGGGAGAAGGAACTCTTACAGGCAAAAATTTACGGTTTTGACTATGATAAGAGAAATTCGGCACGACATTACCATTCACAGGAGGAAGAAATAAAGACGCTAAAACCTGCATTAGTGAAAAGTCGAAAGTATGCAACAACCTTGGAAAACAATTATGGGGATACCCTGGTAATAGCAGCTATAAAACAGGCAGGAGTACATGCTTTCTACGATGCTGGCGAAGACCTAATGACCAATGGCCTGAGTACCGTGTTAGTCAAACAGTAAAAGACCGACACAGACGACCCACAGGGTTCCTCCCATCACCGCAGGCCGTGGGGGGACGGGTCCGTATTATTAAAAGCAAGAAACCGGCAAAAATATCTGTGCTAAAAACCATTCAGGACCATGAGGGAAATAAGTCACAGGTTAGCAGGAAATTAACTGTCCTTGAGTGCAAATCACACTGTTAGAGCCATTTATTTATTATGTTGATTCTGTTATTGATCTATGAGTATCATATTCTCATTTTATATAATGTGTAATGTTTTACCTTAGATTATCTAATTATTTGATTACAGCCCCCCCCCCTCTGGTTTAGTAAAGGCATGGTAGAGGGTGCACAGGTGATTTAAAAGGTAGGTAATTAGAAATTCTAGGAGGGAGTCCTGGCTAGATGGGGAGACGGTAAAGTTTTTGACCACACACCCCTAGAGCCACAGATACTGTATATACTTCGTCTTACATAGACAGTGTGGTTATTTCGTTTGGAAAATTGAAAGAAAAATAAACATAATTTGTTGCAAATTATTTCTGGATCACTGAGAATGCTTATGCCAAGAAAACAGCCT
Source organism: Umbra pygmaea (assembly GCA_016801145.1). Lineage (NCBI taxonomy): Eukaryota > Metazoa > Chordata > Actinopteri > Esociformes > Umbridae > Umbra > Umbra pygmaea. The sequence goes on from JACXGM010012118.1 coordinate 19,611, forward strand.
ATTGGAAACTTTCAATTCAAACTGTGTGCGTCCAAAACCCGTTTCTAGCTTGGGCGGTGGCTATACTACCAACGAAGTCACTACACACACTTAGCTGAGATCGATAATCTACCCAGGAAGGGACCTTTCGAGCCCTACTGGCTGAAGCTGATGTCCCAGACCAATGCGTTTGGTTTGGAGCCGATCAATATCTGGCAGATAGTAAGACAATCCCTTCCAGTAGAGCTAGAACCGAAAGCCACTGACGAATTGCTATCTGGCAAGATTATGGATAGGCTGAACAACGACGAAAGTGACCAGGAAGTTATTGCACACCTTAAAGCCTGCTTAATAACACTGAGAGGTCCGACATCTGTGGCGTGGAACAAAATATCAGAGATCAAACAAGGCAAAGAACCCTTTGAGACATTTGCCGAATCAGTTTGGCAACAGTTTCAAGAATATAGTGGACTAGAAAACCTGACTCGTGATTCAGAAATACTTTTGGAAATGCTAGAAAAGAATGCCGGCCCACACGTGCAACTGTCACATTTCCTGAATGGATGAATGTAGAGACAGGCGCGAAGGTTCCAATAATCCAATGACTTTTATTAAATGCAACCAAAAGACTGCCACGAGGGGCTATACAGATAATATGTCTATACAAAGATAGGAGAACACGCAACAGGATACACGTAACAGGAAACATTCATCGACAGTGTACACATGGAAACATGAGGGCTAAATACTAAATCAAACGAAGGCTGACAAGACACACCTGGGAACAGATCCTGAACAAACACACACAGAGCAGAAACAATGAAGACACATGAGGAAAATAACAAAACTAACTAAACCACCGTGATAAAGCACTGAACCAACAGAAAAGCGTCAACATCACAGTCCATCCTGGGCTGGATGTGACAGCAACAAGCATTAATCATGGGTGCGTGTCCCCCACTGAGAACGTTCGATTCACTGGTCGAGTGAGTTAGGGAAATTGAAAAACAAACAAAAAACCATCAAACCAGGGAGCAAATGTATAGCATCAGCTATGTCCCAGGGGATGAATGGGGGGAGCGAAACAACTCCAGCTCAGCCAATAGCATGCTGTTAATTTTGTCACAGAAAAGGCCACACCAAAGTAAATTGCTATCGGAAAGACAAATGGAGCAATTCTCAGACAAAAAGGCATGGTGGACACACCAAAAGTAGGCCTAAGACAAAATCTTATGCTAACTGGTTGCTAGACCAAATAAAACAATTGTTTCAACAATATAACGGGCAACTTACACAGGTTGTGGCATATCAGACCCCACAAAAACTCTCGCACCCTATAGGACATAGTGGTGTGAGATCTCCTGTTATGCACTCACAACCACTATGAGCAGCAGTAGAATAGGAGTCGAGGCTATTAGCATGGGGGGTCAGCTTTCAAAGGTGTCAACTGTTACAGGAGCCACACTGCTCCAACCAGGGTTTTTCAGAGTACTACTCACGGAGTTATTGGTCTCTGATGATCAAACTGTAAGCTAATTTGCAGCAGGATTCATTGGTTAAAGAAATACCTGGGAGTGTTCTACGTGATCATAAAAATATATCATTAACATGCCCTTGAGTTCTCAGAGAAAACAACAACTCCCATTAAGCAGTGCTGACGGAGACCCGACCTGGCTGCCGAATATGGCCCCACGAATACGAGGGTACAGAAGGGTCTGCACATGGGTGCCAGGTGCTAAGGGGGGGCACGCTCCCCAACCTAGAATAAAGCAGCACGTAACATTTCCACAGCACAATTAATTGTCTTACCTTTCCCACCTATAGCCCGGCTACCAGAGTCTCCACTGTTATCTATGATGACAGGCGGAGCTATTTAAAGGAAAAATTGAGAATATTACCTAACTTGGAGAATTCCAATTGGGTCCTGCTCACCCTCAAAATTGATTAACCATGATGGGTTTTCAGGTCGAATCGGACTGATCAACTGGCTCAATTTTGAACGCTTACACAAAATGGATAATTCAGATTGGAGAATTTCGTTTTGAAACGAGAAAATCTGGAATGTCATCCAATCATCTCTTAACATAAATGGAAATTAGGATTTATGTTCACTAAATGTTGTCCTGTGTATTTTGTCTGTCCTGTTCTGTGACATGTATTTCACACTGTTTGAGGAGAGGAGCTGAGGTGTGGTGCCCTTTCGAGGTCCGACGGTGTAGCTGCCCGTACGGTTTGTGAAACGGCCCACACCAGATGCACCACACAAGGGATGGTTTTTCCCATACACACAAAATGGATGCTATTCCCTAGTGATGGGGATTCCGAATCACTAAAGTGAACTGAATCATTCAGTACAGTTCATTTTAAAGATTAGAATCCTTCGAATCAGTGATTCGGTTAATGAATCTTTTTGTCGAACTGCTTAATTCCATTTTGTGTCCATGATGTGACCTTATTATTTACTGTGAAAGCGGTGCACTCGTTTAATTTTTCAAGCTATGAACACAAAAATGTAAATGTCTGAGGAGATTTGCTGTTGATCCTCCACGGGTTGACACATTTATTTTGCAAGTGCACTTGGCAATATTTTTGATTTATTTTGGTGAAAACGGTCCAAATATTGCTCCTTTGTCGCCGTTCACTCATCTTGACGTTTTCAACTGGCTGCATGTATGCATGCATGCACGCACGCACTTCTGTCTCGCGTGGCTTTAATATAGACTTACGTAGCCTAATACACATTGAAAATATTCACATGTACTTTTTAATGGAAATAAAATAGATTTACCAATGACACGTTTTATTCTCGTTAAGTATGCTTAGATTAAAATATTTTTATATCAAAGGGTGTGAACAGCCAATAACATCGCTGTGTAGAGACAGTTTGCGCACTCTCGCGACACTAGACTCAGTATTCATAGCCCTTTCAAATCCGCGACAATAAAGCCTTTATGACAAAGATTATGAAGACGAGTTCGATTTCTGCTGCAGTGTGTGGATTGTGATAGGTGTGGGCATCTATTTATTCAGGGCATGGTGATGACATCTACTAAGTTCTAAACGTTTTTGATTCGGACTTCACCCCTAGGCTGCATCTGCGTAATTTTCTCTTGCAGAAGTGATTCATTAATTGAACGAATCTTTTGAAGCAGTGATTCAGTACACCCAGTTCACTAAAAAGATGAGTTCAAAAAGAACGAATCGTTTGTGATCCGTACATCACTACTATTCCCAGCATCCATTCACATACATCTAAAATTTCTGGTTCCAACACTGGTTTACCCAGACACACTCATTTAACAATCCCTATTCCATTATTATTATTATTAATGGCATTACTCAAATGTGTTACAACACAACAGTTCTGATTGTTGCCACCAACATGCTGCAAACATGTTGGTTGCTCCACACAATAGAACACATCATGACCTTGTCATTGCTTTGCACAAACTAACTGTCCTTACAGGTGACTTTTCAGACCCAGATGTTTCCATCTGGGCACACCACAGGGCAGGTATGTACTGTGTTGGGTTGTGTGACTCTAAACCACACACTGGATACACGCAAAGATGATCCACGCTACAGGTATTTTAACCTAACTACATGCGAGTACCACAGAACAACACAGTGACAAAAACCATATCTTGTCCCTAACAGGGGTCTCGTTATTAGAGACATTAACAAGACCCCACTACATTAATGCATATTTAGTTATGGTCCATGTGTCATACAACCACTCCAATGTCCTGTCAGCATTCAAGGCTCATTGCAGCAGTGATGACAGAACAAACTCTGGGCTTAGAGGCACACACTGAGGACCTGACTTCAGATCACCGGGACAGAATAGCTGTCCATTAACTCATAAGTCGTGGCCTAAATTCGGATGTTACTGGCCTCTCGGGCTAATAACTCATTTTATAACAACTATAGATTAATTAACATTAATTTTGCACGGCTCAGACTGACTATCCAAGGGGCTACGGGTTCCCAGCCTCTAACACATACAAATGACATCATCATATCAGTCAGGACAGACGCAGGAATCCCTGTTTAAATGTAGCCAAATGGTTTTTAGTCTGACACGCACAACAGAACACAATTTTTGGATTGTAGAATGTATGCACAGACGGTGTTCACTGCAACAGTATTAGGGTCTAAATTATTTTATTGCTTCCCTTGAATCTAGAATCATGGGTCCAGGTTTACAATATACAGAATTGACCATGAAGAATGGTAGTCCACTGTGATGATTGTATAATTCCAGAAAAATGTGTAAAGGTACTTGGTGTTCTATGTAATTTTTCCTTGTGTTTTCCTCGAGCAGGCGTCTCCCCAACTTCTCCACAATTTATCAAATAGGCCTGGGGCCTCATTTATAAAGCTGGCGTATGCACAAAAGAAGATGTACGCATCTCTCTACGCAATAATTGGGATTTATAAAAAGCAAACTTGATGGGAAAATGTGCGGTCCTTCACGGAAACTCTGACCCATGCGTACGCAAAAAAAAAGGTGAAATGAGAAATGGCGACACCATCGGCAGATGGATGAAACACGTAGGCTACTGTAGATCCGTCTGAAACTGCAGAGCGTTGTGTAACCGAAACCGAAATACTGCCTCTCATTAATAATATGAAAATGTCACAAAGCCATGCATACAATTAACAGCCTGCAGAGAAATACAAACAATATAAAACAAGATTTTAACGTAAAGGCAAATGAAGGACATATTGCACATATTTGCAAAAAGAACACTCAAATATATTATGTAGGCTAATTATATTGGCATGTTATGTAATTCATCCTCATAAATAATATGGTAAACAGAACAAAATCATGTTTAAAACTAATA
>JACXGM010012119.1:6909-24417 GCA_016801145.1 Umbra pygmaea
CCCCTCCCCTGACCCCCAACTGACCACCACCTGGTCCACCCCCTCCCCTGAACCCCCACCTCGAGCGTTCCTATTGAACTATGTGTGCTCCAGACCATAAAAGGAGTTCCTGTGGTAGGGGACAGTAAGGGTGTATGTGTGTACGTATGTGGCTGTGTTTGTGTGTGTGTGTTTGGGGGACAAGGCCCTCTCAAACAGTGTTTTCTAGGCACCAAAATGTATGTAATACATTTCTAAAATGTTAAAAGCTTTGCCTCTAAATTCCAAAGTTCTCTCTTTAATCTACAAGTGCCCACACCCAACACCTATCAAAGGGGGTGTTCTGAGTTCCCTACATCCTATGTGGCTCTGTCAGCCATTTTTCCTCATGTCTCTCAGGCCCCCAAAAAATATCATGGGGTAAGAGCATTAAGTGTCTGCATGATTAACCATAGATTTTAAGAAATGTGATTATTTATCAACATATATTCTAAAACCCCAAAATATCCAAACCTTTTTACTGTAAAACTGTAGAATTCCCTCTGAGTTCTCCAACCCTCAAAAGGTTTCTCCACAGACTCAACTTAACCTATTCTGTTCAGGGGGCGGTTATAACAATTACATGAAGTCTCTTCCCTGATTCAATGTTAACATTTTTCACAGAGGGTTTGAATAAGATTGTTACAGAGCTAGATTCAATGTTCCATTCTAAAAGCAAGTGTCTCTGTAAAAGACTTTTAAAACCAGTCAAATGGTCAGCCATTTTTCCTCATCTTTCTCAGACCCTTAATAGGTCTGCCCCTATCAAGGTCTCAACCCTGATTTAAAAGACAATTAAGTTTTATAGGTGTACGCCCCTTACCTGGGGGGTCTATATAACACCCCAGAGAAAGCTCCTAAGGTCTCTATCAACTTAAACGGATTGCTTTGCAGGACAACATTTGCCAAAATTTTCGAAACAATGTCATCAAGGTGAGTTTTGTTTATAAGATTATTTTTTAACATTCAATGCTATGTAGGATTATTTAAACATGCTTGCTGAGGTTAGGTTTGTGCAAAAGATGTTGTTTTGTTTGTTGTAGGTGTGGTAGCCATTGTTAGGTAGGTGTGGTATTGCACGTACATTTTTAATTGTAACCCCGGTGGCTATATAAGGTATTGCATGTACCCCCGTCAGACATTGTATTGTATGTACATTTTTTAATTTGGCTTTGGTTATTTAAAAATGAATACTATATGTTTAGTTTGTTTAAAGAAATATTTTGACTGAGTAAAATGTTTACAGATCTACTGACCACATGCAACAATATGTAACCCCTCTGTGGCCAGACGCTTTATTACATGTAAGGTTAAACAAAAAAAATCTTCATTTTATTTTTAATAAATCTTTAATAATACACATATTTTTTATTTTAATTTTATTGAAGTTATATTTTTTATACAAATATTTTATTAGTATTTTAAAATTATTTTATTTTTCTAATTTTTTATATACATTCTACTATCTTAAATTTTCTAATTTTACACATTTTTATCATTTAAAGGTTTCACCCCAATCGGCAATGAACAGACAACAGAAACGATTGATCTTACTAATGAGGATGAGGACGTTTTTCATGGCATAGATACTTGTGTTATTTTTTTCTGAAATGTTATATTTAACATTACAATTAGTATACAGATGTGGTTTCTGATTTAAAATATATGCTTTCAGGGGTCGTGGAACCATTATCTGCTGAGATTCAACCACAGCTACTTCAAGATAATGAGCTGTCAGATGAGTTTCCGGGGGGAGTCAAATTGATGACCTTCTTTTTCAGTACTGCACACCTGATGCTTTCAATACAGCTTTTATAGCAGACCTGCACAGAGTTGAGCAGACTGTTCTACCTACAACTCCAGACAGTGTAGATACCGTAAACAGTCCATCATACTCACCAACTGTTCCAGAATATGAGAGATGTACGTTTTTTTTAGATTATCATAAAATCATTTACTATACGTTTTTGATTTACTATTGTTTAACCATGGCTAATTTGTTTTGTAACAGATTCTTACAATAGTCCAAGATACGCAGCTATCGTAGCAGAAATTGAAAACCGTAATTGATTTTATAATTAGTAAATCTATTATACATTGAACCTTTTATTTTTAATGTTTTAATTTCTATTTTCTTTAAATTCATATATTTCAGAATATCCCAACAATGGTGATTATGCAGCAGTAGTAGCTTCAAGATCCACTACAATCAGTAGCTCTCAAGACCAAGATTTTTGGAACTATCAACAGACTCATTCTGATTATGATGACATTCTAATGCTGGAAGCCGCATATCAGGTTGACAACAATGACCGTACACACGTAGTGTCAAATGAAATTGCAAATCTGTTTCTAATCAGGAATGCCAAAGTGTACATCACAATTTTTTGAAACATTTCCATACGGGGCTAAGAAATCGAGAGATATTGTTAAAATGACGAATCAATGCTCTGATACGCCGACATAACAGTCAGGAAAGAGCCTACTGGAACCAAGCTCTCCCAGAACTCATTAGCAAACACATACTTAAAAGATGATGGAGCCAGATTCATCTATAGACTATTACGATGTTTACGCACAAATAGACACACTCTGTTCAACGATACAACACATAGCCGAGACACATGAATCTTTACCAGCAGTTTGTCAAGGGGTAATTGAAGATATAGTCGCCCTAAACACAAATGTACCTACAACACATTCTACAACAGATAATGAAACTGCAAATACTTCAAATTTGTCTACACCACAACCTGTACCAAACATTGAAATTGCAAATACCTCAAACTTTCATATTGCAAATACCTCAAATTTGTCTACACCACAACCTACACCAAACATTGAAATTGCAAATACCTCAAATGTGTCTACATCTCAACTTGCAACAAACATTGAAATTGCAAATACCTCAAATTTGTCTACAACACAATCTGCACCAAACATTGACACAGCAAATACTTCAAATTTGTCTACACCACAACCTGCACCAAACATTGACATTGCACACAGTTCAAATCAGACTGTTTTAGGTGTTATTTACCGTGATAAGTTCAGCAATATTGAAATACGTCAACGTTTTAATCTCAATGTTGTAAATATAGATGTTGACTATGCACAACTTTATGTAAATGTGTTAAATACTTTGGAAAATCTATTAGAACAAAGTACAAGGTACGCTCAGCCAAGGGATGTTTTACAAATTGAAATACAAGGCGACAACATATTGAACAGGGTGTCTCAGGTTTTCGAAAATGTCTCAGGTTTTGGAAAATAATGATGCAAATTTTGATAACTTTTTATCAATGATTGAACGATTGGTTCAATTAAATTTAGAACTTCTAACCGATAATTCCTTTGGAATTAATTGTGAGAAATCCACAAGGTGGTTGTAAAAGAACAGCTGAGACTCTGTTGAAATCAGAGATTGTGAACAATAAAAAGAGGTATCTCATTATACCACGAAACCTGGAAAATCAGTTATGTTTTGCCATATGCCTTGCTCACTTATTAAATCCTGACTTTAAGGTGAGAAACGGCAGGCAAAAATATAGATTTTTCATGCAGTGGTCAATTTTGAGATTTTGGGCTAGTTTACTCCTTCAATATGTGTTCTTGCAAGCTGCTATAAAGATAACGTTGAAAATATACATTAGGATGTTTATTTTATTACATTTTGTTAACTTGCGGTAGTAAGTTTCTCCCGAATTTACCAAGAAGATAGCATTCCAACGCAACATGCCAAGTTTCGTCTGTATATTGAAGTCTGTCATGCTTGGTACCCCTGTAAAGCTCTGAGTCTCCTGCACAACTCTATGCAACCCAAATATGGGCATTTCCTTTCTATCAGTAATCAATCGTGAATGTCCGAAGGGGGATTTAATACTAATGATGAAATCTCATTGGCTACCTCTGGTTTCTGCTAATGTGATTCGCTTAGACGCATCACGTGGTGTAGTGCGACACTTCCGTTTTTAGCTTACCGCGGGACCTTCGAAAATGTCTTTAACTCAGCAACTTTCAAGAAAAATAACGCAACAATTGCTCTTTTCAAGATGTGACAAGGCAAAAGCAATCTAATCTGTTTGTTTTCCTCGTCTCTCTCTCTCTACCAAATATACTTTATGGTCTTGGTTGTGTGTGGTTTTAAATTTCCATTTTATTTATTGTTGTTTGTGTTTGGTTTTTATTCAAGTGTATTTTTTGTAAACTTTTTTGTTGAGCCTGTGAGTCCATTTTATTTATTGCTTTTGGTTGTTTTGTTAATTTATTGTGGATATTTAAAATGTTTTCCAGTTCCAGTGTTAAATAATCTTTACAAATAAAAGTTTATTGATCTTTGAAAATGTGTACCTGCTTTATTATGCCATTATCATTATATTAGATGAAAATGGTCTCTGACGTAAAGGAAGTCATGCCTTGTGCCCCCGTTGAGGCTCCAATTGAGCTCTCACAGGGGGCTGATGCGCGCTGAGCGCTGCGGGCCACAGTGAGGCATGCTGGCAGTGCTGAATCCTCTCCATCATCTGTGGAGGAGGAAGAGGAAAGATGACTTCTCCAACCAAGAGGACGGAGCCCAGGAGCCCTCTCTCCCCTCCCTGCGCCATGACCTATCCTCTATTATGAGAAAGGTAAACATTCCTTACCCGCCTGCAGTGCAGACGGGCGCTGAGGGTGGCTGGCAGGGCTGATCCACCAAGGAGCCACCCCACCCCACCACAGATGGTCTCCTTGGCTCAGTATGTGGAGGGATCATGGGCTGCTCCATACCAGCTCACAGTGTCGGTAAAGGTCTATTTGTCCTTCACGGCTGAGGCAGGAAGAGATGAGGCTTTGAAGAGAGGCATTCCCCAGATGCTGCTCATCTGGCAAATGGGACGTCAGCCTGGGCATCTGATAAGAAACCCCTCCTGCCTGAAACCAAAGACAGGACTTCAAAAGACAGATGAAGAAGTCCTACCTACTGGCGGCTCAGTCTTTGGGAGCTGCATCCAACATCGCCATGTTAGCTGCTTCCCTTTCTGCTCTTTCCTTGGGGAGAGACTCAGCAGAAGAGGTCGGAAAAGCGGCAGCAGCCATTCTACAAATATCACAGGCTGTCGTTATTTGTTCCGGCCTCACAATGACAACTTCAGTCATTGCCCACTGTCACCCATGTCTGGCGTGTACCGCGCTGAAGGAGCCACAAAAGCTCCCTGCTGATCGCCCCTATTGAACACAAATCCCAATTCGGGAAACCCATGGCTAAGGCGACAGCGAGGGTGGGGAAGGAGGAGCAGGATAAGAAACTGCTCCAGAAACCATTCCCTGTGCAACGTAAGCCTATTGAAACCTCGAGACCTCAGCCCGGCCGGGGCCAGAAGCCGCACAGGGAGAGAACCAGACAGCCACATGTGTGGAATACCTCCTTGCTACCTCTGAATAACAGATGCAAACAATGACTGTTTGGGGAGAGGCGTTGGGAGAAAATAAAGTTCAAACTTTATTTTTCATCTCCCTCGCCTTATTCCACAGTTTCCTCCTTAACAAGGAGTTATGTTCATGTCTCTATTCTAGCTAAAGGCAATTTGTCTTCACAGATATCTATTTTAGCTAGCCAGAGCAATGCTTGTGTTCACAACACTTTCCCAGCACCTCTCTCTAGCTGTGTAGCCTCTTTGAGTACTGTACATAGCCTGGGCTCGCCGAGATTGACAGTGAGTTGAGGTTCTCCCACGCCTCGTGCCATGTAGTTTTCTCCCCTGAGAAAAGCCTGAGCAAGGTGTGTGTACACAACACTGCTGACAAGGTTTCACGTTGCTCACCTTATATCATAGGCACTTCTTCCTTGACATGAGCTGCATCATATCTAATCATGACTGGATTAAATGGACAGTGCGCTCTATTTCTCATGCATGCTGACACAACGACCTGAATAAATTTAAGATCAGCATCAAAACCAGACAGATTATCGAAGAGTCAAGCAAATGTAATTCATGTGTAAAAGAAAATGATTTTGCTGTAGAACAGCGCCACGGTAAAATGAACACCAGTCTAAAGGCTGTAATCCCAACTTGCTCTGCACAACTCGCCAACATGTGTTGCACAGAATTATTATTTGTGCTTTGTTGTCTTCAAAAATCCAAACCACAATTAGTTCAACAAGGGCTGTCAGTGATGTGCCTGAGCAGTGTGGGCACTTACCTGAATGTGCATGCTGTGACATTGGCTGCTTTTGTTTGTTTGGCTATTTGCGTTATACGCAAGTAAGCAATGTTGTATTTTGTGGAATGTTTAACTACAAACACATGACTATCAAAAATATTACATACATTGTTTTTATCATGATAAAAAAATTATATTTATTTATTGCCCAGCCCAAATTAAAACTGCACAGAACTGCATGGATTTAGACCACAACTCCACTAGGAAGCTCCTATAAATACATTCCTAAGTTTCATTTTCAATATATAGAAACTTGTTTCATAGAAAATAGGACACAAAGTGTAATAAAAACCATTTTCACATACACCTTGACCTCTGTGTTAAACACAAACCTGGACACCGTCATGGCTGAAGAAGTGACGGGCATCAGCTGCAGTGGCCATTTGCAGACAGGTGGCTTCGCCCCACATTGTAGACTGTCTTATAAGGAGATGGAAGGAGCGTTTTTCATTGCTCTGGTAGCACTCACCAAACACATCTAGAGAGATGATTAAAGGGTAAACACTTAACAGTCACCAGACGTCCAAAGACACACATTATGCATTATGATATGTGTAAAAAATATAAAATACCTTTTTTTGAAGATTATACATGGTTATGTTGAGGTATTTAAGTTAATTATCTTGTCACCACTATCTTTGGCTGATGACGCAGATAAACAAACATGGAAATACTCACAAGCATTGGTAACACTTTACAATAAGGGTACATTAAATAACATTAGTTAATGCAGTAATAAGCACTTACAGTTATTAACTCTTAACTAAGGTGCTTAATTATAATTTCGTAAGAATGTTGCTGATAACTAAGGTATTAATAAATGCATTACTTTAACATCAGTAAATGCAGTAATAAGCATTAACTAAATGTTAATAACAGTTTCTATTTTAACATTAGTTAATGTAGCAGAAAACATTAACTGACATTAATGACAGTTAACTAAGGTGTCAAATCATATTTTACTAATATTAACTGGGGTATCAATTGTTACATTATTTTAACATTAGTTAATGCAGTAAAATGCATTACTAATGTTATGAACAGTTACCGTAGTTCCTCAAATAAAAAGTGGGGCTTTTATTTACCTCATCTGTAATGTCCTGCCCAGCAGATGGCAGGTTTGATCAGGGACTGAGACCATGGACTCATTAGGAATCTTGTGATATGCATATTTGGATAGGTCGTACCCTGCAACCTGTTCGCCCTGAGTTTTCCGGATCGATCCCAATAAATCCAGCAAGTACGCTTGCCACACTGCCTGCCTGAGTCCTCCTCTCTCCACTACACACGCACCACAGCGACAATCGTGACAGAATGAATCACCTACACAACGAGGAGATCACGGGACATCAGGCTACAGACTACGCTCTCTCCTGCAGTAACATCACGGGAGGAGCGCAGCTGAGCTCACCTTCAGCGCTTTCCCCAATTGGCAGCCTACATTCCGCAAAATATTTTTTGGGGGGCGCTATGCAGCGCAGGAGGCTGTCATCCGAGAGGCACGGGTCGTTTGGTGGGAGGTGGACGCGGAGCTGTCCCGCCTAGGAGCCGTGCTGAAGGCTGTCTCACAGTCGGAGCCCGCAGCGGCTTCTCTGCCTGAGCTGGAGGAGCTTCCGCTCTGGCCTAAGGAGCTCCCAGTTCCTGGAGGGGAGCTCTAGCTACCTGAACCACCTGATCTGGAGGAGCTCCTTCTTCTGGGAGGGGGGCTCCTGCTACCTGAACCACCTGACGGGGAGTAGCTTCCATTCTGGGGTGAGGAGCCCCCCCTGCTACCCTCTCCTCCGAAGTTCTCGGCTGCTGAGACCTCAGAGGAGCCGTGGGCCGCCTCGCTACCGGGAGAGCCGTGGGCCGCCTCGCTACCGGGAGAGCCGTGGGCCGTCTCGCTATCGGGAGAGCCCTGGGCCGCCTCGCTACCGGGAGAGCCGTGGGCCGCCTCGCTACCGGGAGAGCCGTGGGCCGCCTCGCTACCGGGAGAGCCGTGGGCCGCCTCGCTACCGGGAGAGCCGTGGGCCGCCTCGCTACCGGGAGAGCCGTGGGCTGCCTCGCTAAAGGGGTTGGAAGTAGCTGTTCTGCCTTTGCCGCCGGAGCCTGCCGGGGGTCTGCCGCCGCCAGTGGTGCATATCACAGTTGACGTAAGGGGGCTGCTATGGCTGCTGCGCCCACCGGCGGAGCCCCCACCATGGGTTTTTTTTGGGGCGCCTTTTTCTGTCCTCACCTTGGGGTGAGTCCTTGGGGTGGGGAACTGTAACGTCCTGCCCAGCAGATGGCAGGTTTGATCAGGGACTGAGACCATGGACTCATGTATTGCTTAGTTATTAGTATGTGTAGTGCTTATGTACTGTAGATTTAGTTATTGTATGTATATATGAGTATTGTGTGTGTATGTTGGGTGCTATAATTATGTGTGCTACTTAGCGCCTTCCACTCCTTCACCTGGTACAGGTAGGGACTGATTGCACCTAATCATCAGATTATTCCCAGCTGGTAAATCGGTCCCTATATCTAGCCAGGTGAGGGAGAGGAGGGCGCGATTCATTATTATATTGTCACGTTGGTGTATGTGCAAGAGACATTGAAGGTCGGTCCGGGATTACATTCAGCAGGGTTGTGAAACGTGAGTCACCTATGTCCATGTGTATAGGCAGTGAGTGTTTATTAGATAGTTCCTTTCTGACGTTGTGCCATTCACTCCATGTAAGAAGAGTGTGCGTATTTCCAGGAGGAGTATAATTCTGTATTAAGTGTTCAGCGTTCCGTGCAGCTGTAAATAGCATGTGGTCTATAGTGTTAGGAATCTTGTGATATGCATATTTGGATAGGTCGTACCCTGCAACCTGTTCGCCCTGAGTTTTCCGGATCGATCCCAATAAATCCAGCAAGTACGCTTGCCACACTGCCTGCCTGAGTCCTCCTCTCTCCACTACACACGCACCACACCGACAATCGTGACATCATCTGCAAAAGGTAACAGGCTTTTATTTGAAGCAGGATTTTATTAGAGGCAGCCCTTTATTTCTAATTCACTAAGTTTGATAAATATAATTGGTTATATTTCACTGTCAATCCTCGTTCCAGTTCGCCCTTTTGAAGTTGGGCCTATTGCAATATGTAATTAACATAATCTCAACACTTCTTGTAACTGTTCCAATAAGTTGTTGAAACAATATGTTGACAATTCAGTGGCTTGCAATGAATGGGACCTGTGTTACTTCCAATGTAGCTTCTGCCATCTATTGGCAGCTGTACATTACTACAAACTACACCAGGCGGAGTAAAACATACAGCCGCCTTGACTAAAATACAGGTAGGACAATAACACTTTATAGTTGCGGCTACCCTGAGTTAGCATTTCATCCTGGTAATGAGTAGTGGCACCTGTGCTAAATTTGGTGTGGAACAAAACCCTACGGAATAAACCAGTTATTAATTTTGAAAATAAGGCAAACAAAGAGCATTAATAACTGCTTAATTATGGTTACGTAATGCTTATTCAGCACTATTAAGCATTCATCAAGTGTTACTTAAGGTGTATACTGTATGTTTACAACTTTATAGTAAGGCAAACAAAGAGCATAAATAACTGGTTAAATATGGTTAAGTATTGGTTATTAAGCATTTAGCAAGTGTTACTTTAGGTGTACATGTTTTCAACTTTACAATAAGGCAAAAAAGAGGATTAACAACTGGTTAATTATTATTAAGTAATACTTATTCAGCGCTATTAAGCTTTTATCAAGTGTTTTTAAAGATGTATATGTTTACAACTTTACAATAAGGCAAAGAAAGAGCATTAATAACTGGTTAATTGTGGTTAAGTAATGATTATTCAGCATTCTTAAGCATTTATGAAGTGTTACATAAGGTGTATAAATTTTCACCTTTACAATAAGCCAAACAAAGTCCATTCACCAATGGCCAATTATGGTTAAGTAATGCTTATATTGCATAAAAAACAATCTATATTAGTTGTGCTTTAAGTTAATGTCTATATGAAGATAAAGGAAGAAACAAACCTCTACATGAAAGACTATGGACTCTTTCCACTGATCTTAACCTTTACCAAAAGTCATATGTTGGAATTATGGAGGACATAAGTGGACAATAACCCTAAAATAATCAATAAAAAAATATTTTCATAGACAAATGGCTAAGGTGTGAACCTCAAGACATATATACTCCCACATATGTATCAAAGATTCATTAACAAACGAGGTTTGTTAACAGTTACATAATGCTTATTATTGGAATAATTATTGTTAATAGCATGTTACAAACCATTCAACAATGAATCAATGAATACCTTAGTTTACATGAACATGATTAGTAAATGGCAAATTGACAATTTACTCAACTGTTATTCCCCATTAGTCATTGCTTATTGCTACGCTGGAAATCCAGAGTTCTCGCGAGAGCACAATTTGAATTTGCTCAGCAAGTTAATCTGGCACCGAATAATTCTGCTCATTAACTATGCCCTTGTAGCCGAGCTGCACCAATCACATCGGTGTATCTGATATAGGCGTGCCAGAGGCGTGTTCATCTGTTTAGATGACAACAGCGCTGCGACCTCAAAGTCATTAGTAAACATTGTAAGATCGCTATCGATGAACACCAGTTGTTTAAAACAACTTTTGCCACTACAAGGAACGAGTTAGACTTGGCTTTTAGTCTAAAAAAGGAACAGAAGACGGCGCTTGAATCGTTCCTTTTTTAAAAAGGACGTTTTTGCTGTTTTACCGACCTGATACAGCAAGAGTTTTATCTCCCAGTTAGCTCCGCCATAGGGGCTTAACGAAAAACCACTGGTGATTGGTTGTAGTGTTATCCAATTGCGTACAGTGAGATTTTCAAATGCATGCTTGGTGCCGCCCCTCAAGTTGGGTCATTTTCATTACTCGACCCAGACCCCTATATCCTCCGGATTTGGGTCTGGATTTTTCTAGGCTAGCTTATTGCTACATTAAACGTACAATATGTAGTTTTTGGCCACTAGGGGTCTCTCAATCAAAACAATAGCAAAAGATGTACTTGGATGACGTCGGGAAGTAGCGTGGGATCATGGGTTTTGTTGTCGTCGTCAATCTAGCGTCTCATGCAGAAAAAATGTTCACTGACAAAGTAGTGTATTGTTAAATATATTATAACTTTATTCACGTTATGTTTTTTGGTTCCCTGGAACTTTGAGCAAATAGAGGAGTCAAAGGTTATATGACGCCATTGACGGGCGACAAAAAGTCCTGTGTCTTCTATTACATTACAAATTTCTCTGGGTTTGACAGTTGGTTGAAAATCTTAGGATAATGTAAGTACACAACTAAGAAATATATATAATATAGGTATAGTGATGATTGTTTTTTTATGCAGAGTACGCCTTTTGTTATTGTTTTGGAAAACTACATATTGTACCTTGAACTAATGTTAAACTAAACACCTTTGTTAACTGTTCATAACATCACTTGTTGTAAAAATGAATACCCCAGTTAACATTAACACAATTAGTAAATGATAAGTTGACACCTTAGTTAACTGTTATCAATATTAGTTAGTTAATGCTTATTACTGAATTTACTGATGTTAAAGTAATGTATTAATTAAAACCTTAGTTAACAACAACATCCTTAGTAATTAGTATAATTATAATTATAATTAAGCACCTTAATTAAGGGTTATTAACTGTTAGTAAGTGCTTATTACTGCATTACCTAACATTAATAAATGTATCCTTATTTTACAGTGTTACCCAAATTAGTAACCTTCGGTTTGCATGCAATTTTTAATGCTGCAGTCAGAGCTAGGTCTAATAAAGTTACACGTTATATCACATTTGGATAAAATCATGGATGAGCACACAAAGAAGCTCCACAAAAGTTGTCTCGCACTCTTTTGCAAACCCTTTAGTCATTTTAGTCAATAAGAGGTAATTCACAGAGAATACAAGCTGCTTTCTACTCTGCAGTAGAAAATCATCGTACCCCAATGAAAATCTCATTTTTTTGGTTTTACAGCCTGAAATCAACCCATTAAAAACAAATTTTTAGGTAACACTTTATTTTGAGAGTCCATCTCTAGATGCTCTACATATTATCTGCATACTGTCAACAACATTTTAACAAACTATCTACTAACCCTAACCCTAATCCTAACCTTAAACATTCCCCTTACGTTAAACCTAACCTTAACCATTACCCTAAAACATATTCTAAACTTACCCCTACCCTTAAAATTCACAATTAGTTGCTTATCAACAGATGGTTTGTTGATAGTTTGTTAATAGTCATATCATCAACAAACTATCTGTAGAGCACATACAGATGGAATGTTAGACTCTCCAAATAAAGTGTAACCAATTTTTATATTCCAGCTTTATTTTACACATTCTGCCTTACAATATTTTAAAAATAACAGAGTTGGAATCGTGATCAGCTCCATGACTTTTTGTATAGCCATCTTTTGCTTTCATTACAGCCATCAGTGTGTTTGGATAGGTTTCTATTAGCTTTGCACACCTAGATTGGGGAATATTTGCCCATTCATCCATACAGAACTGTTTGAGTTAAGCCAAATTTCAGTGACTGACTGCTGTCTTCAAGTTAATCCACAGACTTCAATTGGACAGCTTCTAATCTTTAAACCACGGCATAGTATTTTGGCAATGTGTTTAGGGTTGTTGTCATGCTGGAAGCTGAACCACCCGCCCATCTTCAGCTGTCTAGCAGAGGGGCGCAGGTTTTCCTCAAGAATGTGTACTTGGCAGCATCCATTTTCCCTTAAATCCTGACCCATTGCCCAGTCCCTGCTGCAGAAACACCCCCACAACATAATGTTGCCACCACCATGCTTCACAGTAGGTATGGTGTGTTTTAGGTGGTGTGCTGTGTTTGTTTTTGCATAACATAACATTTGCAGTCCAGTCCAAAAAGTTATTTTGGTCTCGTTTGACCATACACCCTTTGCCACATGGCATTAGGAGCTTCCAGATGTTTTTTATAAAGCACAAATGAGACTCTGTTACGTTCTGCTCCCCAGGAGGGGAGTGAGATGTCAAAACCACTGCCTAAGACCAACCTGTGGCCAGCAAAATAAGTATGGGGTCATAAATGCAGAAATTAAAGTGCCTTTTCACAATGGGCTTTTATTTAGCAAAGGTAAATTATAGTAGGGAATTGGGAGAACTGGTGGCTACCAAATCCAAGAAATTAACAAAAATACCCCCAACCCCCTTTCCAGTCCTAACTCCCACACACAAACTAAGCTAATCTGGCACATGGTCAAGGCGCCCTAACCAAACTTACAGTGGGTGGCCCAACCAGGTGTAACAAGTGTGCCTAGACAGAGGTGTAACCGTACGTGCAGAAATGTGGACTCCGGAGCATGTTAAACTACTCCACACAGTACAAGAGAAATAACACTAAGATAGGTAACGTGATGAACATGGCTGAAAAGAGCAAATTATACAAACAGCTATGCAGTTGAATATGTGCAAGATGCATTAAGGCTTTGTTGAGTGCGCTAGGGCATTAACGGGCAAAGAGAGGAGTAGATTCAACATGTGCAGCGATCAGTCAGTAGATTTGAAAGTAGTGCTTTAAAAGCAGAGATTTCAGGGTGGACTCGAGTTTCAGGGATTTTTAAATTGTTCCAATCATTAGCAGTGGAGAATTCGAAGGAGTGGCGGCCAAATTAGGTATACCTGCTTGAGCGCTGGTTGATGCTATGGGTATTATGAGCTTAGGTAAAGTGGTGTTTTGCCTAGTAAAGACTTATAGATGAGGTGGTACCAGTGGTCCAGGCGCCAGGTGTGTAACGTGGGCCATCCAACTAGTGAGAAGAGGTTGCAGTGGTGTATGGGGCATTGGTAACAAAATTGATGGCACTGTGGTATACTACATCCACTTTCTTGATAAAAGAGTTTGATGCAGTTCCGTAGACAACATCACTGAAGCTTTGGGAGGATAGACATTTTCACAAGGGCTTGTCTGGCAGGAAGGGTAAATGAGGCCTTGTTACGGAATAGGAAGCCAATCCTACATTTGATCTTGGACTGGAAATGATTTATGTGGGTCTGGAAGGAGAGCAGGGAGTCTAGCCAGACCCCTAGGTATTTGTAATGTTTGACATATTCCATGTCTGTTGGGCAGGCAGGTGCAGAGTGTGACCAGTTGAATATCATGCATTTGGTCTTACTAGAGTTTAACAACAGTTGAAGGCCACAGAAGGAAAGTTGTATGTCATCAAAGCTCTTTTGGAGGTTTTCTAACACAGTTTACAACGTAGGGGCAGATGCACTCAGAACCGTGTCATCTACATAGAGATGGATAAGAGAGGTGCCTGCAGTAAGAGCAACATTATTGATGTATAAAACAAATAGTGTTGTTCCGAGGATCGAACCCTGAGGCACCCCCATAGAGACAGCCAGATGTCCGGAGAGCAGGCCCTCTGACTTACCACACTGAAATCTATCAGAGAAGTAATTAGTGAACCAGGCGAGGCACTCATTTGAGAGACCCAGGCCCTTGAGTCTGCCAATGAGGATGCTGTGATTGACAGAATTGAAAGCCTTGGCCAGGTCGATGAAGAAATCTGCACAATATTGTCTTTGGTTGATGGCTGTTATGATGTCGTTTAGAACCTTAAGTGTTGCTGATGTGCACCCACGACCAGCTCGGAAGCCAGATTACATATCTGAGAGGCTGTGGTGGGACTTAAAATTGTATATTATCTGTTTATTAACATGACTCATGTTAGTCAGGCAATATCAATTAGGGTGCCTAATTCCGTGGCAGTGTCACGGAATGGCAGAAAATTCTGTGAAATGAACAATGTATTTATACTCTGGTACGTCAACATGCGATTCTGAGAACCTGCCACGGATTTAGAAGTTAAGGGTCCGTGGTCATTTTACAGAATTCTGTGAGACAACGTTGATCAATTCTCATAGGATGTCTTAACTTAAGTGACTTATCTTTGAAAAAGTGGATTTTTAGAAGTAAAAGCTCAAACATTTTGGGCACAGACCTGGATAGGAAAATGGAGCATTGTACATTTTCTCTACAATAGAGTCCAACTCCGCCCCCTTTTGCAGTTCTATCTTGACTGAAGATGTGGAATTTGTTTTTTTGTGGCTTTCCTAAGCCAGAATTCAGACACAGCTAGGATGTCAGGGTTAGCTAAGTGTGTGAGAGCAGTGACTAAATCAATTTCAGGGAGATGGCTTCCAATGTTAATATGAAAGAAACCAAGGGTTTTACGTTTACAGAAGTCATCAAATGAGAGTATCTGAGGCGTTGGGTTATCAACAGGGGTTGCAGGGCCTGGATTTAACTGAACTTCTCCTGAGGAGCATAGGAGGAGAATCAGGGTCCAGCTAATGCAGTGTTTCTCGAACTTATTTTGAGAAACTGAGAATAAAATTGTGGACTAGTTGTGGTTTGCTTCATTTTGTCACTTTGCAAACTGCATGCAAGAAGAACAAACAAAATTGACAAAAAAATGAATAACCTTGTTCACTATTTTAGTGGATGTAATAAGCCTGTTTTTTGCAGTACTTTCTTTTCATAATGAGGTTGTAAGCTTGATACTGCCACTGTCAAATCATGCTCAATGTTAAGATGAGATCTGTATTTTGTTCTCAGTGAAAAAACAGAAAAAAATCCCATCTCACAGACATAGGATGTAGCAAAGGGAAAAATAATTCCTCTGTCCAAGCTAGAATCTCAGTGTCTGACCTGGAAACCTCAGCGAGTGGAGTCACTCGTCATCTCAATGAATTGCTCCGCTTCTACAGAGGATTATCGCGTATGTACCAATCATATCCGATCATAACCAGTCAAAGCACGATGGAAGCATTGCCTCCTCTCATATTACTTCACCTGCGCATATATATAAAAACAAGTAATTTTTACACTTTGTAATGTCATTTTTAAATAATTGTGTTCTTTCATTTTTTAAATATCGATTGTCTCATCCAGTTGTTTTGAGGAGACACTGCCTCCCTTGCCAGTCTACATTCGCCTAACAGCTTTGATTATGATGGAAAAGGTTTAAAAATTGTGCTTGGCTTATTTTATCCTGCCATCGAGCTACAGAATGCCCATATGGCTCGAAAGCATTTTGTACAGCTATGCTTACAAGCTTAGAGGTTCAAGCCCGCTGTTGTAAGCAGACGGTTTGGTCACATTACGAATAGGGAATTACTGATATAAAGGTAGTGTATTTTATTTTGACATTGAGCAGAATAATTACAACAAAAAGAAAAACAAGCCTGAATGTTTGTTGTCATGCCGTTGCCTACCTGTTCTTTTGATGTTTTGTTTTGTCCTACTGTTCCTGTGTCCGTAAGTTGTCTCTTCCCTATTAAGTTATGATCGCCAGTTTCTTCTTTAAATATAGGGGCAATTCTGATGAATTACTGTTGTACAAACTTTAAGGGGCAGGCATATTCACATTTGCCAAGATCCCTTTTCCCTGTAACAAGCTGCCCGCTACCGTTTGATGAAACCTACCGGAAAAGACACCACTATCGTTCGGGTAAATGTGGAGGCCTGCAGGTTAGGATCCGAAAATATCTTGGTCCCACCTACGCACCTCTCTCGCCTACAACTTCAATGCTTCTGGGCTGTTCCTTGCGTGTACGATTCATTTCTCATCTGTCATCGGAGCGGAGATACACTTGCCTTCTACCTGTCCTCATGGATTAATTCTTCCCAGTGCGGCCTCTGGTGCAACCACATATCCAAAGAAGAAGCCGAGTTAACTTTGGCCATCTCCGTCTTGTTAACTTTTCATAGGATTTGTCACGTCTTCAGGAAGGTAGAGACAGGAGCGAGGTACAGATAATCCAATATACTTTATTTAAATCAAAATAACACTGCCTCGTGGGGCAAAGCAAGAATTCGTCATATAATCAGTTTAGGGGGCCCGGGCAAAGGCAGTTCAGGGGGCCCGGGCAAAGGCAGTTCAGGGGGCCCGGGCAAAGGCAGTTCAGGGGGCCCGGGCAAAGGCAGTTCAGGGGGCCCGGGCAAAGGCAGTTCAGGAGGCAAGGGGAAAGGGCAGCTCAGGCGGCCCGAGGAAAGGCAGCTCAGGCGGCCAGGGCGGCAGGGTGTCCGGGAGGTCCGACGACGAGGGTCCTGACGGGGGTCCGGGCGTCAGCGACGGGGGTCCAGACGGGGGTCCGGACTTCAGCGGCGGCTGAGCAGGGGGTCCGGACGTCAGCGGCGGCTGAGCAGGGGGTCCGGACGTCAGCGGCGGCTGAGCAGGGGGTCCGGACGTCAGCGGCGGCTGAGCAGGGGG
>JACXGM010012120.1:8779-24417 GCA_016801145.1 Umbra pygmaea
GGCGACTAGCGGCTTGAGCTCAAACAACGCTAAGAGAGAGCTTACGAATGGTTCAGACCAAACTTATGAAAGTGTGACTTACAAAAGATATACTTAGCGTACAAACGTTTCGGGAACCGTGCCATTAGGTTAAGAGAGAGGTTAAGGAACAGGTTAAGAACTACTTAGCGATAAGAACGTTTTGGGGAACCTGAATCTGCTTGCTAATCAATTCTTATTGTAAAGTACCTTACCATTGATATAAAAAAAAATTTAGAAGTCGTTAAACCCACGTCAAGAAGCGGGACAAGTGGCACAACGGGATGAGGATGGTGAATGACTAGCGAGGGATACCCGGTTTGTCTACCAGTCACAACATATCGTATGAACACATTACTGATAATTTGATAATTGAAGTAATAAGTCTATATTTTACTGATAACTTAAACTATGCTAAAATAAATGTTACTGGAATAATTTGAGGAATGTTTCATTTACATAGAACATGTTGTCTTTCTTAACAACGTAATGCACTTTCGCGTGAAGTGAAAAATCGATTCCTGAGCAATCGATGACAACAAATTCAGCACCTTCCCTTGGGACAGCGCATTTGTAACGTCGAACTTAAGAGGCAGCGTGTTAAGAAGCTTCCTAAGGGACACTTCGGGGAACACACTTAGGAACACAAACAACTTCAGTAAGATATATCTTTTTGAGTCTTCTTAGCGCGCTAAGTATGAACGTTATTGGGGAACTAGTCCCTGCTCCGGAGCAGATAAGGTATGTAGCATAAGTTACCATGGTGATGCAACCCGGTAACAGGGGACCCAACATTGTGATATCGGTAAACCAGGGTTAAACCTGTAGTTACCTCACTAACCCCAAATCTAGGCCCCAGGTGTACCATTTAGTGAAAACACAGTTCACTCAATGTTCCAAGATTCCAGGATGATACCCCATAGACTGCTAAACAAATAAAAAAGTGATTTTATGAATTCCAGGATGAAGTGAATCAACTTTCCTACCCTTCTTAATCATCAGATCTAAACATCATAGAACATTTATGGAACGTTTGTAAAAGAGACTGTGAAGTAGATATCAAACTCCTTAATATTTCAAAGAACTGGATGTTTTTCTGCTTGAATGATGATGCGAAGTCCCAAAACACAGTTCAGAACTAGTATGACAGCCTTCCAAGATGGCACTATGCTTTCCATAATTCCTTATACATTATATAAATATTTTTATATTTACATATATACACTCACCGGCCACTTCATTAGGTTCACAAGTTTCAATTTTTCTGTCACATATACAGAAAATGGATGGTCACTATCAATAGCAACATGATACAGTACCGTATATGAAGGGGACCAGAAATCAAGCCTAGTATATTTACAAGTATGTGCATGTAAAGAGTAAGCAGTAAATGCTGGATACACTCGACAATTATTAATTCATATAATTATCTAAAGAGATGATCTATATGTACACTTAACAGTAACTCTGATTGCATCAATGAGCAGTAGATTATAGAATAGAATGACCATCTGGCCAAAGTCGCTTGCAGGAATGCAGTTGGTGACTACCATCGGTTAAAGCAGACTACAGTTTCAATAGCACCAATCAACGGACAGCTACATGACAGCATGATACAGTGTGGTGATAAATATAACAAGATCTTGCTTGTACCGAGTTGGATCTCCTTTTGCTTTCATAACTTTCTTTATTCTTTGTGGCATAGATTCAACAAGGTGCTGGAAACATTCCTCAGAGATTCTGGTCTAAATTGACATTATTGCATCACACAGTAGCTGCAGATTCGTCAGCTCCAAATCCATGATACAAATCTCTCATTCCACCAAATCCCAAAGGCGCTCAATTGGATATAGATCTGGTGACTGTGAACTCATTGTCATGTTCAAGAAACCAGTTTGAGATGATCTGAGCTTTGTGACATTATCCTGCTGGAAGTAGCCATTAGAAGATGGGTACAGTGTGGTCATAAAGGGATGGAGTTTGTCAGCAACAATAACAGGTAGGCATTTAAACAATGCTAAATTGGTACTAAGGGGCCTGAATTTGCCAAGAATATATCCCCTACACCATTACAACACCAACACCATCATGAATCGTTGATACCAGGAAGGATGGATCCATACTTTCAGGTTGTTTATGCCGAAATTGAGACTGTTCAGACCGGCAAGGTTTTTCAAATCTTCAGTTGTCCAATTTTGGCGGGCCCGTGCAAATTGTAGCCTCAGTGTGGGCTTTTGTTGCTTCAAGGTTCTATGTGTTGTCCATTCAAAGATGCTTTTCTACAAACGTTATTATTTGAGTTAATGTTGCCTTTCTAATAGGTCGAACAAGTCTGTCCATTCGCCTCTGACCTTTGGTATCGACAAGGCATATTCACCAAGAGAACTGGCACTCACTATATATTTTCTCTTTTTCTGACTATTCTCTTAAAACACAAAAGATGGTTGTGCGGTAAAATCCCAGTAGATTAGCACTTTCTGAAATTCTCAAACCAGCTTGTCTGGCACCAACAACCATGTCACATTTAAAGTCTCTTAAATCACCTTTCTTACCCATTCTGATGCTTGCTTTTAACTTCAGCAAATCATCTTGATGATGTCTACATGCCTTAATGCATTGACTTGCGCCACATTATTGTCTGATTAGATATTTGCCTTGACAAATATTTCAACAGGTATACATAATAAAGTGGCCAATGAGTGTATTCAAATACAAGCAAGTGCAATTTTAAAACAGTTTTTCACAGATCAGTTTATTTAATTATTTCATACTTTTGAGGTACCAACGTGACAAGTAAACATCACTGATACAAAGTTATAGAAAAAAAACAAAAAAACTGAGGGTTACTCATCATCATCATAACCTAGCATTGTCTATTGCATCATATTTATTTTCTAATGCTGTTATCCATACTCATCATTTATTAACAATCATCATCTTTAGACATTTATTTTTTATTATTTATTGTCATTAGTATCAGCATCAAATCATTACACACAGACACTCTCTCTCTCTCTCCAAGGAGTTCACGCATATAGTATCCTCCTCTTCCTCTCACAACATCGCTAGGATCCACTGCTCTCTAACTACGCGATCGGCTGGTACATCTAAATCCTCCAAACCTTCATCAATATCACTTGTTTCACTTGAGTCAGCCATAACGGATCGCTAGTGTGGTGTTTAAAAATGGTGACCAAAACAGTAAAAGAAAACGGACAGTATGTGTAGATCAAAAAGCATTTTATTAGTCACACGAGTAAAAAAAAATCCCTAAGCATCTCTGTCATTCACACCAATAATATTTCAGCCAATCACAGTGCATATAATTGGCCATGTGCCTTGAGAAAGACGACACTGCTCAAAATATCACAGACGCGCTTGCCGGCTTCAATGGTGACTACGCACACGGTACATCCTGACGTCCAGGGGGGGCCCTGATATTTATTCTCATTTTGCTATCTTATTAACATGGCATAAGTGTCAAAATGGGTAGAACTGCAGGAAATTGATTGCACAGCAGAATATAAAACAACTTGGCCTGTGGCTGTATGTAATGAAAACGGTTGTTTTGCTTGATATTTCTTCATGATATTGCAATTCCTCATTGTTTTTTAATCATGCAGTTTTAAAAGTCCAGGTTATGCATATAAGGCTCCAGTCCCTGCTGGCTTACAGATGCTAGCCAGAGAACTTACATGTCCTTCTCAAGAAATTAGCACATTATTTTCCATAATGTAATGATAAAAATTAAACTTTCATATATTTTAGATTCATTGCACACCAACTGAAATATTTCAGGTTATTTATTGTTTTAATACTGATGATTTTGGCATACAGCTCATGAAAAACCAAAATTCCTATCTCAAAGAATTAGCATATTTTATCTGACCAATAAAATAAGTGTTTGTAATACAAAAAAAAGAAAAAGTCAGCCTTCAAATAATTATGTTCAGTTATGCACTCAATACTTGGTCGGGAATACTTTTGCAGAAATGACTGCTTCAATGCGGCGTGGCATGTAGGCAATCAGCCTGTGGCACTGCTGAGGTGTGATGGAGGCCCAGGATGCTTCGATAGCGGCCTTAAGCTCATCCAGAGTGTTAGGTCTTGCGTCTCTCAACTTCCTCTTCACAATATCCCACAGATTCTCTATGGGGTTCAGGTCAGGAGAGTTGGCAGGCCAATTGAGCACAGTAATACCATGATCAGTAAACCATTTACCAGTGGTTTTGGCACTGTGAGCAGGTGCCAGGTCGTGCTGAAAAATGAAATCTTCATCTCCATGAAGCTTTTCAGCAGATAGAAGCATGAAATGCTCCAAAATCTCCTGATAGCTAGCTGCATTGACCCTGCCCTTGATAAAACACAGTGGACCAACACCAGCAGCTGACATGGCACTCCAGACCATCACTGACTGTGGGTACTTGACACTGGACTTCAGGCATTTTGGCATTTCCTTCTCCCCAGTCTTCCTCCAGACTCTGGCACCTTGATTTCCGAATGACATGCAAAAGTTGTTGTTGTTTTGTTGTGCTGCTTCTCTGTAGTCCAGGTCCGGCGCTTCTGCCTCTGTTTCTGGTTCAAAAGTGGCTTGACCTGTGGAATGTGGCACCTGTAGCCCATTTCCTGCACACGCCTGTGCACGGTGGCTCTGGATGTTTGTACTCCAGACTCAGTCCACTGCTTCCGCAGGTCATCCAAGGTCTGGAATTGGTCCTTCTCCACAATCTTCCTCAGGGTCCGGTCACCTCTTGTCGTTGTGCAGCGTTTTTTGCCACACGTTTTCCTTCCCACAGACTTCCCACTGAGGTGCCTTGATACAGCACTCTGGGAACAGCCTATTTGTTCAGAAATTTCTTTCTGTGTCTTACCCTCTTGCTTGAGGGTGTCAATGATGGCCTTCTGGACAGCATTCAGGTCGGCAGTCTTACCCATGATTGCGGTTTGGAGTAATGAAACAGGCTGGGAGTTTTTAAAAGCCTCTGGAATCTTTTGCAGGTGTTTAGAGTTAATTAGTTGATTCAGATGATTAGGTTAATAGCTTGTTTAGAGACCCTTTTCATGATATGCTAATTCTTTGAGAGGAATTTTGGGTTTTCATGAGCTGTATGCCAAAATCATCAGTATTAAAACAATAAATTACCTGAAATATTTCAGTTGGTGTGCAATGAATCTAAAATATATGAAAGTTTAATTTGTATCATTACATTATGGAAAATAATGAACTTCATCACAATATGCTATTTTCTTGAGAAGGACCTGTAAATGGCCATGGATCAGAAACTATGTCTTGGACATGTGTTAATAGTAAAAATGTTGTCAAATACAGTGATGGCAGAACAAAGTCATGGTTGATTTTCTTCAATCACACATGGATTGCAATGTTCTGCCAAATAAATGGATTCACATCCATCCTATTTCTATAGGGCTAACATTCTGGTTACAGGGAAACAAAAGCAAAGGAAGCTTTATCTAGCAGTATCATACAAGTACACTGTTTGATCTCTGAAACAACAAGTGTTTTATTTCATTTCTTTTTGTTTACTCAAATATGATGTGTTTTCTTCAGTCTAAAATTGGAATTTTGCCGTTGGCTGGTTTTGACTGCAGCAAATTCCACAAATAAATTGTGGTGGATATATTTATTGTCTATGTTCCCATGAAAATTTTTTTAATCTTAATTGAAGGACATACTGTATGATGTGTAAACTGACTCTATGGTCTTCTGATATCAAACAGCACTTCACAATTGTGGAAAAATGTGGTTTTAGATTAAATGGCTTTAAAACAAGCACATATTTGAATAGGTTCAAAGATTTTGCATTGCTCTATTGGAAAATTATCCATATGCTGGTATTTTTAACAATGCATGCTATCAAACGTGCAAAAGCAGAGAAGATAAAGAAGACATTGCTCTGATTCAATACTCTGCACAATGTACGTCTGCCAGTCAACCCACTAGCAATTAGTACACAATCTCAACATGACTCATGCATAGGCAGCGCAATTATGAATTCATTTTATTAGCAGGTGTCTCTCTCAGGCAGAGGGTTGGGGAGTTATGGAGAGAGAAAGACAGATTTTAATACAAATCATTGTGCACTGAGTACAATTTTCTGGCTGTGCAGTTTCTGACAAACATCTTACAGTACCAAAGGCCTACATTGAGTATTACATATTGTAGAAACAAACGAATGGCATTCGTAAAACAACTCAGACATGATGTGCAGTACATTCAATAATGTAAGCATCGACAACCAATATTTTTCAAAATGGCAAGCTATATCGGC
Organism: Umbra pygmaea; assembly: GCA_016801145.1. Classification (NCBI taxonomy): domain Eukaryota; kingdom Metazoa; phylum Chordata; class Actinopteri; order Esociformes; family Umbridae; genus Umbra; species Umbra pygmaea. The sequence continues at coordinate 15,088 of JACXGM010012120.1, forward strand.
TTAAAGGTCGCTATACAATCAATAATCTTTTCAGTAAAATTGCTTATTCGACCATGACAGTAAAACCCCAACCAAACGTGTGTATCCAACTATGACATTGTGGGAGGTGATCTCATTCGACAGACCCAGATATGTCAGAAAGTCCATGCGTTTCACTGTGATCTTAAGCATCTTGCTCTCCCATACAGAGTGATGGAGCCCATATTTAGTTTCACAGTCCTGACCCATGGATTTCAACTCAGCTCAATTCCTTGCATTGTGCCCATGTTGGGGAATGTGATGTCATAGCATTCTCCTGCAATTTTCATGACTACTAAATGAAGGGCCCTGGGGCGTATAATGCTGTCAGGCAAAAAGTCGCTGAGTATCCGTGGGTGGGATCAGTACTCATCTCATGCATTTTTTTATGGATTATAAACAGAAAGGAAAGGTGACAATTAATTTTGGGATGGTATTCAGTTTGGTTTGACTGAACATCAGCTCAAGCCACAGTACAAAAAATAAAATGTCTATTTGTATTTTCATTGTCTACTACAATATATTTTGGCATCAATGTTTGTTTATGTGTCAACAAAAAATCCTTGCTCTGACAGCTGTTGGCCAATGTACCTGACATGCATGCCTCTTATGCCCTACATATTCTGACACTTATGCTGATTTTTTTTGTTCATTTTCTAAATAAGGATTCCAGAAGACAGGATTGACACTAGGGTTTTTAACCTCTGTCAATCAATCACTCTAAATTGAAGTGTCCTGAATGAATCAAGGTTTTTGGAGCGCATATGTTTGAAAATAGGCCCTGGCATATTGGATATGCATAACTTGACAATAAGATGGTGTTCTAAATGCTTCTCTTTGAAGATGAATTAAGAACAGCTAATTTAAATCAATGAGGTATCCATGTGTGTACAGTACTAGTAATCAACATCACTCATAGTCAGAACCGGCCGGCCTTATAAACTCACTATGCAAGTTGCGTAGGGCCCCAACAATGGTGCAAGGGCATCGTCTTTCCTTCTTGTCAAAGCGAGTGAAATTAGTGACGGGAAGTTTGACAATATTTACTCAGATGTTTTCGATTCATTCAGTAACAACAAAATGATTTGTTAATAATTTGTTATAATTTGAGTCATTTCGTTCATTTGAGTCGCAACTGTCGAATCAGTAACCATTCTAGTCGTTTGTTAAAAATAATGAATCAATTGTATCATTTTGTTCATTTGAGTCGCAACTCCCAAGCCAATAAAAAAGGTTGTTAAAAATGAAACAAATGTATTGTGAACTGCACAAAGCATTAATTTGAGATTAACCATTCATCTTCAGTTAGAGAATGAATCTATCCTGGTCACAAAAAGAGAGAAATGCAGAAAAAGTTATATGTACTTATGTGACAGATTGATATTTGTGGTTGATTTATTCTATTTTGGAAGCTGATCATTGATAAATTCAACAGGTGTTAAAAACTGTCAAAAGGACATAAAAATTAATTTTTAAACAGGTCATAAACAACAGGATATATACAGTTCTATAAAGGGTTAAAACGCTTAAAAAGTATAATGATACTATGTTGTCTCATAATCTGTGGTAATCTATCATCTACTTGTTCAGCCTTCTGAGGGATGATGCATGTAATTGATTAGTCATGCCTACAGAGGCCAGAAGGGGGAGTTTGCGGCCACAATGCCTCATTCTCAATGAAGTTGCCATAAGGAATGCACTGTGTCCAAGCATCTTTATTGATATCTCCCCTTTTCAGGTACAAAATGAGTATTTATGGTTTAGAATGTTGGACTATGTTTGCTAAATTGTTTTGTTTGTGTTTTATTAACATGCCAACCAAATGTTGAGTGTCTGGAAGCAGAGCCGGCCCAGCCACTAAGCGACCTTTGCAATTGCAAAGGGCCCCGTGGCCAGCAGAGGGCCCCCTAGAGTCACTGCTAGCTGAAAAAAAATCACGAATCAAAAGTAACATAACATAAATAAATAAAAAGAAATGGGCCTACAGCGCTTTTTATCAGGCTTCATGATAAGGACAGTTGTTATTTATTTATATATTATGACGATTGGCAATTTTCCCGTGACCGCGAGTCTTGACCCTGAATGACCCTATGATGTCACTCGTTGTCACTTGGTCAGTGTCGGCAGGGCAGGTTCTGGACGCCTTAGGCAAGACCAATAAATGCTGCCCCCAACCCCTCTCCCAGACACATTTATCTGTGTCTGAAACAATGCGTTGTTAGGAAATATTCATGTGAAATAAGATGTATTAACAAATTAGTTTAGGCCTATTTACGGATTAACAAATTAGTTTATTTATATTTTGAAGCTGATTACAATATGATAACTTTTATACATATTTCAGAACTCATTTAGTCTCCAGCCACGTAAAGTGGCCTGTTTTCTCTGCTGTCAGTCAGTGATGTTTTCTTAAATGTTCATGAGGTCCTGTAATCAAAACACCTGAAAGACAGAGCGGGAGAGGGCGAGCCAAGGTTCGTTAATTTAAGAACAGTGGAGTCAGTTTATAGCGCTCATTACGTCCGCCCGGGTCAAATTGTTAAATGAATTATCGGTATTCGTTACAACCAATTTGTATTTTATTTTTTAATTCTCATGCATATAGCCTACCACATGTATATTTAGGCTATTACATTAATATAAAGTAATGAAACGAAAAGATTCGATAATAACCAACACTGTAAAAAAAACACATAATAAACTCTAAAAGTACCGTTAATTTGCTGCCAGTACTTCTTCCATTATTTTACGGACATGTCTATCAAGACATTAACGGAAAAATACTTTATGAACACAGTAGTTGAAAGTAATATCAGATCTCTGGGTTAACGGATGTTTAGCAACTGTGTTCACAAAGTATTTTTCCGTTATTGTCTTGATAGAAATGTCCGTAAAATAGCTAATGGAAAAAGTACTGGCAGCAAACTACTTTTTACTGTTTTTTTACAGATTTTTCTTACAGTGGAATTTTATTGACTCAACGGCTGCGGAAAGCCTGAGCGAAACGGTGCAACAGCACCACCAAGAATAGGCCAAGCCTAGCACCCCCCTTTGCCCCCCTAAAAATGATTCCATATTTTCATGTAAAAATATATAGGCTATCATTATTTTTGCTGGACAATGTACTTCGCTTTTCTAAACGGCTAAGTCCATGTCGGCAAAGTTTGCATGGTTATGTACCCTCCCTGCAATCCCCGCAACTGAACGTAATAAAACTAATGCGCGGTCACTGAAACTCACAGCTACGTACTGTTCGAGGATCTATTCCGTACCACAAAATATATTGAAATATTACAGTCTCCTAATATCCAGATAGCATGGAGAGGCAGAGGCAATTTTTTTTAAAGAATAAATATATTGTCCTATAAATAAACTCCACAATATGTAGGCTATTGCATGCATATTAATTAAATGCAGAATTGTCTTTGTGGATTAGATGCATGCATTGGGAGTAGAAGTCATTCAGAGAACAGACAGGAGTGCTGAGCTTTCCAACTTTCAGAGGCAACGGGTAAAAATCTAAAATATATCTATATCGAATTTGTCTATGTTGTACCTAAATCGCTTGAAGTAGTAGTAATTATTTGACTATCTCGCTCATCAAGCAGCTCACAGTCGCAGGGTCGAGGTAGGCGGCGTTTAAATTGTTGAAATAATGCAGACTACTTTTTCCAACTTCACAATTTGGTCTATGAATACATTCTCAATCAGCGGAGGATGTCAGATTAAGAATATATTATTGATAGACCCATGCTGCAATGAATTTAGAAGTTTGCTTTGACAACCTGGGTGTGCCTTCTCCCAAGCACTACCGATTAACACCAAAACGACCAGGTAAAGGGAGTTCACATCTAAACAGTCATCAATTAATTGAAAACAGAGTAAAGTAAAATATTCCTTATGGTTATTTATGAACTCCATTTATATACCCAGCCTTATACATTTACTTTGGACTTTTTAGAATGTTGAACATTTGACACAAAATGCAATACTAACACATTAATTGTGCTGTCTCATAGTTTTAAGAGTACACTCTAAAAATAAGTGGTTCTTCAGCGGTTCTTCACAGGTTCTTTGTGGTGGTTATGGTGCTATATAGCACCACTACCATTTAAAGAACCTGTTAAGCTCAGTTTGGTTCTTCAGCAGTTCTTTAGCGGTTCTTTGGGGTGCTTAAAGTGCTATATGGCACCTCTTATTGTTCTACATAGCACCATTTTTAAAGATAGGTGCTATATAGCACTTAAAGTGGTTCCCCTATGATTACAAGCCAATGAACCACTTTAAGTGCTATTTAGCACCATTTGTTTTTAGAGTGTATGGTGATTTGTCTATGTCTCATTGGGAATTTGAGATCGTAAATTTTGTTTGGTTTTCTCCTATTGAACAGACACTTGTGTCATTGATTTTTTGAAAAGCTTTACAGGTCACCTGATCGCGCATAAACACAATTCATGTCAGCACCTCCATACATTGAGCTAGCTCCCCCTTAGCACCTCCAGTGAAAAATGTCTGGCGGCGCCGTAGGGTCGTAGGTTACTCATTATTTCAATTAAACAAACGACATAATTGACTTAAGGCATAATACTTAAGTGTAGCATAGTGTTTCCTTTGTTTAAATAAAATAATGAGTAGCCTACGACCCTGCATTTGATCCACCAGCATTGCGAATGACTGGCACCTTGGGTGAGCGAAAGAGGAGGGGCGACAACATCAAAACCATACTTACTAGAGCTCTCTCACAATGGCTCTGATACAAACTAATAACGAACCCTATGTGGGTTGCTTGAGTTGCTATTAGCAGGTGTTTGCAATGGTGTCCTAAGGGCGGGAAGGGCTGCAGCTACGCCAATCAGAGGCGCGCGCCGGAAGGCGGTAGCCAATTGAGAAAATGACGCCTCAAATTCGTGCCGCCCTAGGCGGCTGCCTAATCTTGCCTAATGGGGCGGGCCGGCCCTGAGTGTTGGTCAGCAACTCCGACGTATAGTGACTTTGACGTACTTAAAATGGTCAAAGGGGCCTCCAACCAAATTTTGCATAGGGCCCCCAAAGGTCTAGGGCCGGCTCTGTCTGGAAGCATTATATTTGAATTTGAGATTGCTAATTGATACTGTGACGCACCTAGCTAAACTCTGTTCCTTCAGTGGGCATAATGCGGCATTAGGCTAGCTAGGTCCAACACGTGTTCTATGCTTTCGGAAAGCCATTAGCAAAGTAAGAAATATAGATTATTAGGCTGCCAATGTGTGTGGTTAACTTTGACTATGTTTGTGTTATATTAATTACTATTGCTTGTGCGTGTTCATTTCCGAATTAACTATAATAAGTAATAAGGAATGTAACAAATAGAGGAGGCAAATAGCTACAAATGTTTTGTAAGATATCTTTGGTTGTTTCCAGTAAATGTAAGTTTTATAATCTACGTGTAATTATTGATAGGCTGTTATAAATACTGTCAAATTTGATTTGACCTGTTTAGAAAAAGTGAGAAATTACAATTTATTGTTTACTTACCTGTAAAAGAATACTGGAAGGAAACTTGATTGGAAAGTGGACTTTGAAATGTAAAGAATATGCTTTTTATTGTCAGAATATTTTATATTGTATCTACTGTTAGACATTTTGTAACTATGTAAATCATTTTGAAATAATTGATTCTCAATGAAGTTTCCATAAGGAATGCACTGTGTCCAAGCATCTTTATTGATATCTCCCCTTTTCAGGGGTACAACACTTACAGTCAGCTATTTTTCTCTGATTCGTCATCCAAATGGTCCCAGCAATGAAATGCAGCATTTTTTTCATTGGTATAATCCATTTGTTATGTGAAAACGATCTAAAACTCAGTCTAATCTTACCGCAAACTGCATTGTTTACAAACTATTTTCCGGACTTTCCACCTTCAAAACAGTGTTCCAGTTGCTGAATTCTATCTGATTTATCAGAAAATTAGTAATTACATTACTTTTAATGTTACATCGCATTGCATCAAACGTGGAGAAATGCAAGAAGATGGGTCCGTGTATGAAGTGGTTATTTCTGTTTTAGATTTAATTGTGTTATGTAAAAATAAAAATAAATGCTTTAACCATATGATTCCATTTGTATGAATGTGTGTTTAATAGCAATATAAACCATATTATGTTTTTTTATTCTTGTAAACCACAAACTACATAAACTACAAGCATGTGTACCTGGATTTATTTTGACTGGATGCTAGGTCCATGCGATGTAAATGATGAGATCAAAATAATCGCTGGGACAATTTAGGACAGCCTCATACCAATAACCATGTCTCTAAGAGCAGGAAGAGAAATGTAGGAAATTACAAAAAATATTGAAAACAGCATCCAAAGGCAAAACATTATCCACACGAGATTTATCAAGAGAGCGAATAGCCTTAATTTTCTTTAGGAAAAAAATACATATATTTGTCCCAGATTTCACCAGAGGGATCTACTTTATAATGACAGCTCAAATAATTGCAGAACAAAACATAGCAAATAAAATTTTAGGTCTATTAGAGTGTGCATTAATTAAATCTGATCTGTATCTAGATCTAGCCATCTTTGATGCATTTTAAAAGCTCCTCAGACAGTCATTAAATATCTCATAAGAGACGTTCTTCCATCCTTCTTTCATCTCTTCTCAGCTGTATGGCAAACCTGCCTCAGAGATTGGGAATGATCATCTAGCCAAGGGTAGGATTTCATTTTGTAGCTTGTTTCAATTTCAGATTAGCAATAGAGTCCAAGATATGTAGGCATGATGATTAGAAAATTGAGAGTAACTTCTCAAGTTTAGAGGAGTACTGAGCAATATATAAAATCAATGATTCAGCTGCATTTTCCTGATAGCTTTCAGAAAAATTGGTTAAAATAATAGAATGAATAAAACAAGAAATCTGAACAGCATACCTAACAGTAGATGAAGGACCATGAGAAAAAAAAAATTAAAAACAAAGGGCAAATGATCTGATAAATTAATAACAATGCTTTTAATGGGGAAACCATAAGACATTATCAGGTCAGGTGTGTGACCAACATGTGTAGCACCTGCAATGTGCTGAGTAAAACCGCAATAGTTCAACACATTATTAAACTCTGAGCCCAGAGGTTTACCAGGACAACACACATAAATATTAAAATCCCCCAACAGCAGCATACAGTCATACAGCGGGACAAGTGGGTCTTAATTGGGAATTCGGGCTCGAATTACATTCGGGACCGTAGTGAATGGATCATAATTGGGGAAGCCGGGCTCGCATTACCGTCCAAAGTGGGGGAAACAGAACTGTATCACACAATGGGTTTGATGCGCTAACACATTCCCATTCACTCTGGTCCCGAACGTAATGTAAGCCCAGCGTCCCCAATTAAGTTCCATTCACTCCGGTCCCGAACGTAATGTGAGCCTGGCATCCCCAATTAAGATCCACCGACTGCGGCTGAGCGGGACCACCAGGGATAAGAAATCTGCAATAAAATCTTTGTCTCTCTTAGTAGGTCTGACCAGTGCACATAAAGTTGTTGTGGAAGCAGACTCCATCGAAACACACTGCAGTTCGACTGATGAGTATAAGCCAACAGAAATTGTTTACAAGCTCTTAAAGACCAGAGCCACCCCTCCGCCTTTCCCAGCGCTCCTCTGGGAGCTAATGAAACAACAGTCAGGTGGACAGAGTTCCCCGAACATTGTAGACTCACTGACCTTAGCCCACGTCTCTCTCAGGAATCCAGGTCATGGCTGGTGAAAAAGTTATTTAAAATGAAGGTCTTATTTGGCAATTTAAAACAAGAAAATTATTATCTAGTCTCTCAAATCAAGGTTTAGTTACAACTCTGGACTAATGCAAGATGGAAAGCAATGGACTGCAATTGACTATTGGTTTGCATATTTTATTTAAAATGTTGATTAGCAGGGCATACTACTAGGGCACTATGGATACACATCTCTCAGTATCTTTTTTAATAACCAAGTATTTAGTCAAACCATAGTTTAAATAGTATTTTATATTTGAAAATGTATGAAAGGAAATCTTAGGAACCAGGATGAATGGGCCTGATGCAGCTGATTAATAATTGTGTTGTTGTCTATAAATTACAGATATTATGCTTACATTTGTCACTAGATGAGATCCTGGATCATCAGCCAGTAGGCTACAAGCACAGACTCATTTGTGTAAATGACTGCTTAACTTGTACTTCTCATTTCTTCCAGACAGTCAAGATCGACTGTCCAACTATGGTTTATTTTACTATTTTAAGACATAGTTGCAGCCATAGCCTATAGGCTAATGTATACATGATATACCGTAGCCAAAGCTAATCACACAGCTGTATATGTTTTATTTTACTATTTTAACACATATAGCTACAGCCGTAGACTATAAGCTTATGTTGACATCCTTATCTTACTATTCTATGGAAAATATAATTTGCAATTTATATTGTACATGTATACTTCATTATGTTTTGTATCAGTCTACAGTGCCTTGCGAAAGTATTCGGCCCCCTCGAACATTTCAACCTTTTGCCACATTTCAGGCTTCAAACATAAAGATATAAAACTGTAATTTTTTGTGAAGTTTCTTCACACAAGTGTGACACAATCATGAAGTTAAACGAAATGTATTGGATTTTCAAAGTTTTTTAACAAATAAAAAACTGACATATTGGGCGAGCAAAATTATTCAGCCCCTTTACTTTCAGTGCAGCAAACTCTCTTCAGAAGTTCAGTGAGGATCTCTAAATTATCCAATGTTTACCTAAATGACTAATGATGATAAATATAATCCACCTGTGTGTAATCAAGTCTCCGTATAAAATGCACCTGCTCTGTGATAGTCTCAGAGGGGTAATTGACGCTGCTGTGGAGCAGGTGGCAGGAAGTAGCGCAGAGAGAGACGAGGGCTTTTTTCGGAGAAAGTTTTGGAGAGTCGACAGCTAGGACTGGACGCCGAGGCGGGTGGATGCCGACGTTGCGCAGGTGCGGGGCTAAGCCGAAGCGTGGGCCGCGTCCGACGTGGGCCGGCAGGGTGAAGCAGTTGGACGTGCGAGGAGGGGAGCCGGGACCGGGGTGCGTGGCGTCCTCGTGGGGATCTGGTGCCGCGGAGTTGGCGCTGGACTTAGGGCGTGGGGGAGCTGCCGGTGAGGTGGCGGGTCGCGACGGCGGTGCGGGGAGTGAGGTCGGCATGGTGGGGAGCTCAGGTGAGAGTGTGGGTGGGGATAGTGTGGGGATTGGGTTTGAGGAGGGACCGCAAAGTCGTCGGAAAAAGAAGCGGGCACGAAAGAAGGAGGGAGTGGAGAGTAG
>JACXGM010012122.1:0-24315 GCA_016801145.1 Umbra pygmaea
AAAAAAGTATATTTAAATGTACTTGAAATGTATTTTATTTATCCTAAATATACTTCAAATATATTATTTTGGTATGTATATTTTGAAAGTATACTTCAAATATACTTAAATACATTGAATACATACTTATGGTTAACCATAAGTATACTAGAAGTATAATACTGGAGTATAATTTAAATATACTTTTTTTTTACTTGGGATGGAGACGTACGTGGAGGAGAGCCTCGCACAGAGACACATTAGGCCTTCCACCTCCCCTGACGCGTTCGTGTATATGAAATTAAAAGCACAGACAGTTACTGAGAGGCTTAACCATGCAGTGCCTTATATGTGAGCATAAGGATTTCAAAATCAACTCGGAACCTGACCGAGAGCCAGTGGATAAACTTTAAAATCGGTATGACTCCAGTCAGGATCCTAGCAGCAGAATTTTGTACACATTGAAGGTTATTTACTGTGGTTTTAGGAGCCCCAGCAAGAAGTGCATTGCAGTAGTCAATGCGGGAAAAGACAAAGGTATTAATAAGCCTCTCAGCCACAGAGAGGGATAACATAGAGCAGAGTTTGGCAATATTTCTAAGATGAAAATATGAGCTCCTAACAGCAAACCGCACATGAGAGTCAAAGGACAGACCACAATCAAATATAACTTCCAAGTTTTTAAATTTAGTTGTGCCTCCAAATCAGAGCCATCTACGTTTACAATCAGTGAGCCAGCTTTACAAAGCTGATGAGAGATGCCAATGAGCAAGACCTCAGTCTTGTCACTATCAAGATACAAAACGTTTTGGGAGATCCATGTTTTTATCTCAGAGATACATTATGTTAAAGGAATGTCCAAATTTTGACCAGGCTTAGAGTGAATATAAATCTGAGTGTCATCTGCATAAGTGGTAATTTAGCCCAAGTGTTCTGAGAAGCAACACCAGTACGCAAAGATTCATTAACAATGCCAAGAACAACTGGGCATAGTGAGTCAAAACAAGTTTTAAACAAGTGGTAACTTTCATACGTGATATCTCCATAGTGAGGTGCTCAGAGTCAATTTCAGAAAAGGTAGTAAAGGATGTGCCAGAGAAGCTAGACAGGCATAGCGCAGAAGAGGAAACTCAATTGCATGAATAATTTTATAAACATTGTACATTTTAGAGCTAAAGAAATTAAGGAGATCATTACACAACTGATTTAGGACAGGCTGAGATGAACAGACATTAACTTTGAGAAGTCTGTTTATAGTATGTAAGAGATGCGTAGGGATACTTTGATTGTTGTCTATAATCAGAGAAAAATAAACAGATCTAACTGACTCAATTGGCGATCTATATTCCCCCAGGTGGTCTTTCCAAGCTTGATAAAATACATTCAGGCCCGAATCAGGCTACTTGTGCTCCAATTTACAGCAAGCTGGTTTCCTATAGCGCAGGTCATCATACCAAGAGGCAGAATGAGTAAAAAAGACTGCATAACTTCAAGGGAGCAAAATTATCCAAATTAGAGGCAAGAACAGTATTCAAATCTCATCTTCAATAGAAGCTGTCGGCAGACCACTAAGAGAGGAAACAACAAAATCTGACAAATTAATTGATTTCCATTTACGGAATTCAACAGAGTGTGAGGTAGACATCTTGTAATCTAACGTATGACTTTTGTTATGTGTTGGGCCGCTGATAAACTGTTTAAGATTAAAACAGTCCAATAAAAGTAGGAAGTCCTTTGTCATCACACAGTCATTTTACTCAATGTGCATGTTGAAATCCCCTAAAATAAGGATTCTCTTAAATTTACAAAACATCGACAACAAGTCAGCAAACTCAGACATTAAAGCTTAATTTTCCTTCATTTGCTGTGAAATCTTCAAATAGCCTAAATTTGACTGTAAAAAAGGAATTAAAATAACAACCAAAGTTGGTGTGTATTCAGTTCTCACCATGTCCATAACCTGAACTATGAACTATAGTCTTATCAGTCAAACATCTGAGGTTATGTTTTCTCCTAACCTCCTTAGTATTCGTGTTAATGCAGGGCATTGGGTTTTTACTGTATATTTACTTACTGTCATTAATTAGACAGTTTTATCCATTTCAGATGGCAGAAAAGACACGAGTACCATTGTGGGACTATTACACTGAAGTGGAACCAGGGAAAGTCAAGTGTCTTATTTGTAAGCACAGGGTCTTTAACAGGTAAATCAAAAACTACCACCAACCTGTGGAATCATCTTAAGCACACAAAGAAGCAATATTGACAAAAGAAGGTAAAGCAAAAACTTCACAGACGTTGTAGTTTACAGTCTAACAACTTTTTGATCAACAAGCAAAATGGCAGTCCAAAGACCCAAGGGCCAAGAACATAGATAAAGCAATTATTTAGATGATAACAACCAGCCATTCACAATGATTTCTTATGTTGGTTTTCAGCGGCTGATCACTCACGCTGAACCTCGGTACAAGATCAAAGAGGAAAGGTTCTACTGCACAGACATGCCAGTTAAAACATATGTTAAAGTTATGTAAAAAATAAAGAGTCTGGTGTCACCAGTGAATGCTCCACACATGGTATTCACAACGGACTGCTGGTCAGGAACTACAAAGTCCCTGATGAACCTTACTGGACATTTCATTGATAATGCCTGGAACAGAAAACAGGTTGTGATGAATGTCAAGACTATGACTGATCACACACAGGTAACTACTTCCGAGACACTTTTCGACCATGTTGGAAAACTGGGAAACAAACACAGATCGTGTAGTGCTGGTCATTAGGGACAGTTGGGCAAACATGGTAAAAGGAATTAGACTGGCAGAGCTTCCAGACTTCAGCTGCAGTGCCCACACCCTACAAGTTGTAGCCAAGGATGGGCCATCCAGTCAGAGAACTGTGCTGGACAGTATTGCCACGTGGAAGTACTGTGCAACTCATTTTGATCACTCCCTACTGGCAAAACAGAGGCTGAGGGCCATTTAGGATGAGGTTGGCCTACCCACACACAGCATCTTCCAAGCAGTCCGAACTCTTTGGAACTTTACAGATGCTGCAACGGATGTATGAACAAAGGCATGTCATAAATGTGTATGCAGGAGAACACAGCCACATCAGCTGTTTGACTGCTGCACAGTGGGATATTGTCTCTCATCTGATTGAAACTCTGGCTCCTACGGAGGAAGTGACATTGGAGATGAGCCACTCTGACTCTACAGCTGCATGAATCATACCCAGTGTCCGTGTTAAAGCTGATGCTTAAGGAAGAAGGTCCTTCTACCCATGGCATCAAAACATTAAGGAAGACCACTTTAGATAGTCTAACAAGACGGTTCTCAAATGCAGTCAAAGTGTCTTGTGCTGGCCTGTATCCACCCTACAAGAGTTATGCCTTCACTTCAGGCCAGACAGTAGAGAAAGCAAAAAACTGGCTAAAAAAGGAGTCTGACCTACTCAGGGAAACAAGTCCCACAGCCACAGCAGAAGGGAGGGGTGAAGAGGAGGACGCAGATCTAAGTGGAAAGAGGCAAAGAGTTCAGGAGGATCAGCTACCCAGTCTGGTGGACAGCCTCTACGCTAGAATCCTTGGAGGCCATGAGGGCACGGCTGAAGTCCAGTGCAGTTTTGAAAGTGAGCTGGAGCATTACTTTACAGAGCCTGTCATTGATAGAAAGAGTGGCTTGCCTTTGCAGTGGTGGAAGAAAAATCAGGACAGACTTCAATCACTTGCTCTGCTGGCAAAGAGGTTTCTCTGTCCCCCACACTCTTCGTTCCCAAGCGAGAGAGTGTTCAGTGAGGTGGGGATAATTTATGGTATGAGGAGGAGCCGACTGACAGGAGAACATGCAGACAAGCTTTCTGCATTACAACTTAAAACTTCTTATCTGGGAATATTGAGACCTGTACTAATACAAAGGAACCACCATCTCTCATATGTTGTTGTGTTCTGATGAGAGAAAAAAATGTTAGCTTTAATACATGGCAGCAATTGCACTTTTACTTTCTGTTAAGAGCCCTGTGTTTTGACATCTGTTTGGCATTTTGTTTCAAAACAATTTAAATCATTTAAAATATTTATTTGAGATTTGATTCTATTTTGTGTATTATATTAATAAGTTATATTAAATGTTTATTGTTCTTTCAGTGTTGTTGTAATGTCAATATTTCCCCCCCAATAATCATAATAATCGGTCGATTAATTGGTATCTGCTTTTTTGGTCTTCCAATAATCGTTAATCAGTATCAGCCTTGAAAAATCATAATTGGTCAACCTCTAGTGGTGATCACTGTAAACTAATTTCGACGGTGAAAAGACCTGCACAAAATTAACAGATATTATATTTGTCGAAGAAGCAAAGATTCTTCTGTTCGGTTATTATATGATCATAACACAATAAATCATTGTTCATAAAACAAACTATGCCACCCCTTCATTTCAGTGTATTTTTGTGTATTTTTGTTTAATCTGCATTACAATCTGCATATGCTGCCAGCTAGATATCTGTTTTGATGACTGAAGAGAGACAGGTTTAATAAAAACACAGGATGTTACATACCGTATAGTGTTTGATGTCTCTCTGGTAGAAGATCCTCACTTGACTACTTTGCTTTAATGATTGCATGTTGGCAAGTGGCATGCTTGGGATTGGAAGCAGAGCAACAGTATTGTAGTACTTGAGTCATGATTTTGACACAGTCACAAGTTTGAGTCACCAGTGTTTAAGGTTGGGTATCGTTTGCATTTTCATGATTCTGATGCCGAACCGGTACTTTTAAAACGATTCCGATTCCTAAACAATTCCTAAACCGATTCTTGAAAAACTGAAAAATGATATTGACGAAAGGCTTTTTTATAGAGTTTTAATTGAAAATTATTTAAATGTAACAATATGTTAATGTTTTAAAGTACTTACAGTGCCTTCGTTTAGTATTCGGCCCCCTTGAACATTTCGACCTTTTGCCACATTTCAGGCTTCAAACATAAAGATATAAAACTGTAATTTTGTGTGAAGAAGCAACAACAAGTGGGACACAATCATGAAGTGGAACAAAATTTATTCGATATTTCAAACCTTTTTAACAAATAAAAAACTGACAAATTGGGCGAGCAAAAGTGAGGATGTCTGAATGATCCAATGTTGACCTAAATGACTAATGATGATAAATAGAATCCACCTGTGTGTAATCAAGTCTCCGTATAAATGCACCTGCTATGTGATAGTCTCAGAGGTCCATTGAAAGCACAGAGAGCATCATGAAGAACAAGGAACATACCAGGCAGGTCCGAGATACAGTTGTGGAGAAGTTTAAAGCCGGATTTGGATACAGAAAGATTTCCCAAGCTTTAAACATCCCAAGGAGCAGTGTGCAAGCGATAATATTGAAATGGAAGGAGTATCAGACCACTGCAAATCTACCAAGACCCGGCCGTCCCTCTAAACTTTCAGCTCATACAAGGAGAAGACCTTACAAGGAGAAGCGGATCAGAGATGCAGCCAAGAGGCCCATGATCACTCTGGATGAACTGCAGAGATCTACAGCTGAGGTGGGCAAGTCTGTCCATAGGACAACAATCAGTTGTATACTGCAAAAAATCTGGCCTTTATGGAAGAGTGGCAAGAAGAAAGCCATTTCTGAAAGTTATCCATAAAAAAGTGTTGTTTAAAGTTTGCCACAAGCCACCTGGGAGACACACCAAACATGTTGAAGAAGGTGCTCTGGTCAGATGAAACCAAAATCAAACTTTTTGGCAACAATGCAAAACGTTATGTTTGGCGTAAAAGCAACACAGCTCATCACCCTCAAACATGGTGGTGGCAGCATCATGGTTTGGGCCTGCTTCTCTTCAACAGGGACAGGGAAGATGGCTAAAAATTGATGGGAAGATGGATGGAGCCAAATACAGGACCATTCTGGAAGAAAACCTGATGGAGTCTGCAAAAGACCTGAGACTGGGACGGAGATTTGTCTTCCAACAAGACAAGGATCCAAAACATAAAGCAAAATCTACAATGGAATGGTTCACAAATAAACATATCCAGGTGTTAGAATGGCCAAGTCAAAGTCCAGACCTGAATCCAATCGAGAACCTGTGGAAAGAACTGACAACTGCTTAAAGCTGGATTCACACGAGACACAGCAAAGAATCCCCGTATGGCATTATAATGCAGACACACTTGTACACTGCAGTCAACATCGTAATCAATCTTCCGCATCTACAAGATGGTGGGCAACATTGCATATAACTCTCCATCTCCAGCAAGGCGACTGACAGGAGCTGTCTTCAGTTTAGTATTAATTGACAATACGAAAACTATCTACTGAGCTGTCAAAGCTTGTCTTGCAATCTCACACACCCGTAGATGAAAGCGACATATTAGCTCTTCCTCTGAGGTAAATCATCTTCCGGTTCTGGCACTGTACGGCAAAGCACCGCAAAAGTTGGATTATTTCAACTCTTGCGACACACCCGCCGCACCGCATCCACATTTTGCCGGTTCCGGTAGATTTGCCGCAGGTGTGAATCCAGCTTTAGATCTGTTGCTCCTGACATCCCGTAGTCACAGTATACCTGCTAACTATTCAAGCCACCATGACATTAGCCTATAAGGCAAAAAATATTCCTGCCAGCAACTGGTAGCCTACCAAATATCAGGAATAGGCCTATTTTTATAGTATCTATAGTTTATTGTTGCTAATTTGCCATCACAATAAATCAAATGATTACCAATGAATGTAATAGATGTGTTACATGAATATGCTATTACAAGAGGCAAATTCAAAGCATATGTCAAAAATCATCCTGCTAATTAGACCTTTTGTTCACTTCAGCAGATGGTAAAGCTATTGCCAAATTCTAAGAGATTATCAGTCATCAGTTTATGGGGAATTTCATAATGATATCACATCGGATAGTAGGCCGTAGTACTAAATGGTAGATTATAGTAAAATAAAAAGTGCATACAGCTGTTAATTGTATTTGTTGTTAGTTGATTTTCAAATATAAAACTTGTTGAAATGTTTTCAGTGTGTGTATCATTTTAACATTTCCTCATTTTAACAAAACCGTGATAATATTGATAATCGTGATAACTTTGTTCCCTAAAATGGTGATCATTTCATACCGCCCCATCCCTACATCTCATTTTAACAAAACTGTGATAATATTGATAATTGTGATAACTTTGTTCACTATAATTGGGATATAATATTTTCATACCGTCCCAACCCTAATATCAATGATGTCACTCTTGCCGCTGGTGACTCCCAGATCCATCTCTATGCAGATGACACCATTCTATACACATCCGGCCCTCCATTGGACTCTATATTAACTAAACTCCAAATAAGCTTAAATGCCATTCAATATGCCTTCTATAGCCTTCAACTGCTCACCAAAACTAAATGCATGCTATTCAACTGCACACTTCCCGTACACACCAGCCTGACTAGCATCTACACTGCGAGTCCAAACTGGAATTCGTGGTCACCTACAAATACCTAGGTGTCCGGTTAGATTGTTACTGTGACACTGAAATGAAAATGAACAATCTCCAATTTAAAATAATATCTAGGATTGGCTTCCTATTCCACAACAAGGCCCCCTTCACCTACGCTAACACACTCTGGTACAAATGATTATCCTACCAATCCTTGACTTCAGGGATGTCATTAAAAGATGTCATACAGGGGACATTGTGACACCCAGAGCCCTATTTAAAGATCTAAGCACATGGCGTGAAGCGCATGGCGCACGTGTGCTTTGGGCATGTTCAAATCCACTTTTGCTAGTTTGACAGGGGATAAAAGGGTGCATGGTCTAAAAGGGTTGTACTAAGTGTCTTTATTAATTCATAGGTGTGTTTTGGGCATAACATGCAATTAACCAATCAGAGTGTCATCTCCCATTCCCTTTAAGAGCCAAGCGCATTTGTACCTTTTGTGCATTGCTATTATGACGGCGGATTTGCACCGTAATATTTTTATTTGTAATCTTTTGCATGTTTGTGTGCATACGCCTAGGTGCATTTCACCAATTTGCTGTTAAAATAACAATGACATGCTACGCCATTGACTTTAGATCAGGTTTTTGTTGGTCAATGGCGCGATCACTTTCCAATGCCTCAAGATAGCAATACACCCAGAATTATCCTGAACACACCTCCCTGTTAGATGAGCATGCCCATGGGCGCAAATATGGGTGCACGTGCATTTGCTATTTAAACGACGCGGGCGCCGGACAGGAAATTGATAACTGCTTCGGTCTTAAACTAGCGAAGACACTTGCGTTCGGGCTTTGTGCTACATTGCGCCGGCTGCAAGATAGGGCCCCTAGTGTTTTGCCTTGTAGGTGGGTTAGTGGTTAGGGAGTCAAACCAGCAGTCAGAATTGTTGGTTGTTGACGATTTGGCATGATTTTGGATTTTTGGTTCTTTGAGGCTCATCCTGGACTTGCTGTCATAGCAACAGAGGATTTTCATGTAAACAGGAATAGGTCACAGATTGTGTTAACCGAAATGGGGTTCACAGCCCTAGTAAAAAAAAGTATATTGAAAGTATTATACTTCAGTATACTTATGTTTAACCATAAATGTGGATTTAATATATTTAGGCATATTTGTAGTATACTTTCAAAATATACATACCAAAATATTATTAGAAGTATATTTAGGATAAATAAAATACATTTCAAGTACGATTAAGTATAATTTTGCTTGGGAGTTTAAATGCGCAGGTAAGTTACCATTACGTTGTTAATATTTCAGATAAATAATATTATATCCCATTAAAAAAAGGAATTGAATCAAACCCAGCTAGCACAGAGCTGGCGGGACGCCAGTGGTTACAGCTGACGGTTTAATAGCTTTTTGCTTATCATTTAACGGGCGGTCTGTCGGCGGCAGTGTTTGAGTCAGTGGTCCACCAGCGGGTGAGCAGAGTTTTATGCAGAGATCCTCTGGGAATCCTACGCACCCATACTGTTGTTCCAGTTAGCCCATCAGCTGCGTATAGGCTATAGTATATACTAGGTTAGGCTTATGTTCTAGATTTTTATTTCGAATGAAAAATATTTTAAACTATTTAGAAAATTGGTTACAACAACATTCAAATGCAATACAAACACCTTTACATTTATTTTAAAATTCAAAAAGGAATTCAGTTATAAAATATATATATTAAAAAAAAGTTTGTCTTTTTTGTTTTAGACAATAAGTCAAGGTCCAAAACGCTGCCGGTGGACCTCATGGCCTCCTGTTAAACGATGAGCAAACCGCCGGGTGGACCACCAACTCTGCCACTGCTGTTCTGCCAGCTCGTGCTAAATCTCTCATATAGTTTGTGACTCCGTGTTCTAAATTACAAATGTGGACGCAAAATGCCTGAATCTGTGCATGACTCAAGTATTCTCAGAGAGTCACCTTTATGCACATAATTTGAATGTGGTAAGGGAAATATAAAAATATCACAATTACTATATTACATACTTTTATTCTGAGCCTATTAAAAGTGAATTTTTCCATTATGCAGGTGATTAGGGCGGGATCTGGCTTGGTGACAGGGGCTACGCCTTCAGGCAGTGTGACGCCATTCCCTGTCCCAAACTCCGGACCACAAACCCGTTACAATGCAGCCCTGTGGTGGAGGTGCAGCCTGATGATGACTTCAGCCAGTGCACTAGGACCAACCAAGTTGCAGTGCTGCACGGGACAGAATTGTGGAACACCATTTTTGATATGTGTATTAAAAAAACAAACCAAAAGCACATTGAATAAATAATAAAATACAAGAGATAATGTCTTAGCTCCTTGAGTTTTATTTAAATTATTCTTTGTAAAGAAAAGCTAGTGATGGTCATTTTTTGCCTGCAATAAGAGATATTGTTATGCAAGGTCAGCAATAGTACTCTGTGGTGACTCTGACATTTAGTAATTATGAAATGAATTTATGTAATTATTAAAATAAAACAATAATGTAATAAGTGAAAAAACCATAACATGGTGACCACTTATGCATTTAATTTGTCTGCTACTTTTTTGCCAGCCCTCTCTCGTGGCTTTTGCAGACTTTGAGGTGTTCCCTTGCACTTTAATTAAACTTTCAAATTCCTCGTAACCTTCAAGCAATAACCGTTGCTCTGCTGCGGAGACAAACTGGGTGCCCTATTTGGCCATGATGAGCAGCCAATAGCAGTGTTGCTGATCAACGTTTCTACAATCGATACATCTACCCTTTTATGCCAACGCATGTAGGAGCAATCATCTCAGATGACTCAATCCAGCGATACTGATCGTAAACGGCAGGTGTGTTCGAAGAACCAAATTAGCCAGATCATGATTAGGCCGATGAAGTCATCTTGAATGTGTCATTTAATCTCGAGTGTAATAAGCGACGTACGAAGGATGGACCCTAGATCCCTGAACATGTTTGTTGATATTCTAGGACAGTGGTTCTCAACTCGGGTCCTGGGGACCCACTGCCCTGCATGTTTTAGATGTTTCATAGATTCACTACTGAGGCTACCAGGTATTTATGAGCATAGAAGTAGGTGTTGGAGCAGGGAGACATCTAAAACATCAAGGAGAGTGGGTCCCCAGGACCGGAGTTGAGAACCACTGTTCTAGGAGGTTATAGTGGTAGCCATTTGTAGTAGACAGACCTGTTCCTAACAAGAAAAATGAAGTAGGGCAATCAACCCTGTAGCCAATAAAATGGCATGAAGAAAAAAATGAAGCTTCTGAACATAATGTGCATCCACCACACCATTGCTCAAATACTTGCTATAGTTAAGATCTTGCCATATTAAGGATTTACAGTCACACCAACGATTTAAATAGGGACTGCTTATTGTAATTGTCTTTTGAATTATTGTTTGACAGCTTTTAATATGTTTCGAGCCATGGAGCTACTGTAGCAGAGGAGGAGATCCCCTGAGGCTATGTGATTGCTTGTTATATGAATAGTTTTTTCAAATAATATATCAGTGGCATTATTATGCCTAATTTTCCACATTTATTTCAATGTGCATCTTGATTCTGCTCCAGTGTCAGTCACATGGAAACTGCTCAATGTGTTTCATTATCAGTGTGTCATAGCCTGAAGTAAATGATCCTCCTCACCTTCACATCTTTTAATTAGCACATCATCTATTTTTTATCTCTGGGTGATACATTGATGTAAGAGATCTTTAAGCAAAATGCATGCTGAATAATTTCTCTAGTCTTAAGTAGGACAACAAATATTCTTTTTTTATTTTTTATTTTTATATTTAACAATTCTTTGGGGTATTTTTGTTATTTAATTTTAATGACAGTAAGAAGTCTAAGCTAGGTAGACAGACAGTAGTAGGAACATACAGGGAGGGTATAGACAGGGTTTGATTCCCTGAAGCTGGAGCACATGTAGTCCAGAGTCAGGAGCTAGTCTGCTACACCAAAATCAAACATGTAAGGTAAAATAATATATATTATAGGATTGTTCTGTCCATATGCAGTTAATGTGAGGAAACCCACCAACATCACAGATTTGAAGCTGCTCTTTATGGAGGAATGGGCAAAAATTCATCCAAGCCGATGTTTAGGACTGATCAACAGATACCGGAAACATACAGTCACCAGATACTGAAATCAAAGGTTCACATACTGTTGTTTTGTTACTCACAGATATGTATTAATGGATCATTGTCCTCAATAAATAAATGTTCAAATATAATGTTTTTGTCTCATTTGTTTAATTGTGTTCTCTTTATCTACTTTTAGGATTTGTGTGAAAATCTGATGATGTTTTAGGTCATCTAAAACCTTGCAAATTTTCAAGCCCAACTGTAAACTTGTTTTATGAATGGTAAATTTATATATGTCTAAAATTATACATGACAGCCAATCACTATTGTTTGAATTAGCTATCTGGAAAAAATATATGGTGGCATTTGTCCTGTAACAAATCCTAAGCCAGCAAATAACTTATATATTTTTTGTGTCTGAGCAAAAGAGTTAGGCTTCATTGCTCATTTAAGGCATCTGGAGAATTACAGTACTAAAAAGTAGAAGACAACTGTAAACATTCTGTTGATAGACAAGACTGGTAAACATGTGAATACGGGTAAGTGGTGATCCTTGAGAAATGATCCAGCATTTACAAAATGTCACTAATTGGCAAAAGCATTGTGCTAAAAAAGATATTAAAAATGCTGAATTTGCAAGATCGTGCAAATTCACCATGTTTGAACAAGTCAAAATAATGTGACTTTGCAATTAACAAAATAATGTTTTAAATGCACATGTTGGTCTGAATGTGAAATATTGTCACAGAATAGGTCTGGGTCCAGACATGTGTTTTGCTGTCTCCCCTTTGTGTGTGTATATTATGATTTCTTACCTGTGTGAATTGTTTTGGTTTCTGTTGCCGCACTTTCAGTAACATGATCTAGTCACGTTTCCATTACCCAATGACAATTCTTAACTAGAGGCCTGCATTTTCGGGAAACTGCAAATTGATGTGCTTGAGGCAGTCACTCAACTGTTTTTCACAACCTGCCATCTCAGAAATCTGGTTCCAGGGGTGAGCGTGGCATAGTGGGCTAAGTCGCTGCATTGCAGGAGAGTCTACAACATGATAGTCATGCATTATAGCATGACTATGGGTTCTCTGACTTTCCCCGGACAAGCACACCTGGTGGAACTAATGCTGCTCTTGATTACTGTAACTTTTCTAGCAAAGCATCTGAAAAATGAATCCTTATTTCCAGTGGTTCCCAAACCTTTTTTGTTACTGTACCACCAGGGCTCCTAGTACCCATGTTTGAGAACCACTACGTTCTTCACCCATCTGCAACTAAACAACACTTTAGACAAAGTCGCATTGGGAAGTCCACACCTGAACAGAGATGGCAAAAGTACTCACTTCCCGTACTCAAGTAGAAGTACAGGTACAGTACAGAACAAAAAACTCTGGTAAAAGTAGAAATACTGATTTAACTTCATTACTCAAGTAAAAGTAACAAAGTACAGGCTTGGCAATTTACTTAAAGTATATAAGTAAAAGTAGCCTTGTGAATGACAACCCTTTTTATGCAAAGCTACCTGGACCACACAAATGTTACTAGAGTGCAAACTGAGAACGTTCCATGGACATGTAAAAAATGCTCTTATGTGCCATTGCCTACATTTTAACCAGATGTCTGCCAATAGGCCTAAAACTTCACATATGATTATTGTAACAGAGACTGGGACTAGATTCTGACTGAGTAGCAAGATATTAATCAATTGAGATTCTGTGAGAATTCACAGATAAAGTTTCTCTTTTTTAATCTTCCCCTTAACATTTGAAGGAATCGATATGTATGTGTGTATGCAGGGACGCTGACAGGGTGGGACTAGGATTGTTGTCCCAGGCCCAGTCCTGAGGAGGTCCCATATTGATTTTACCGGGCGGCCCTAAATGTGGAGTTGTGTCTCGGGTCCGGGGATTCCTGTCGGCATCCCTGTGTGTGGGCTCAAATGTGTGTGCTCAAGTTCCCCTATACTTTTAGAGTTACAACTAAGGGATGGCAGCAGTGTATTAGAAATTACAGCTAGTAAATCTTTGAACATGGAGTGTTAATAATAATACATGCAATATGTCAGGCTCACAATTTTTACAATTAAATTACTATAAAAGTTAGAGAAATTACAAATTCAGTGTGTATTGCATTAAAAAAATATTTATTAAATTGCAAATAGACATCCAGCAAAAGAAAAATGGCAAGTGATGCCCTCAAATCTGTAGATGTGCAAGGATTTGTCCTGAACCCCTTAAAGAACTTGGGAGCAACTAGTTTATACAGACCTTCTGTATAGTGTAAAGTGTCATAATGTAATTTTGTATAGGACAAATATACCGGTACACACCTTTTGTGATGTTGAATGTGTCATAATGTTATTGTGTGTAGGACAGTGAGTGAGTGAAAAAGTGTGTGCGTGTGTGTCTGGGATGGACAGGAAGAGAGAGACTGCAAAAGTGTTCAAATGTATAGGCTACCTCAAATTTGCAGCACATTCGCTAGGAGACATTCTTCACGATGACTATGTCAAACATCTCCTTCAGATGAGTCCAAAGATGATTGGGAATGCCTTGCTGCTTGTCAAATCTCTGGGATCTCTGTTTTCCTCATTTTCAATCATGTCACCGTACATAACACTATGCTAACGTTACCGCGATCAAGCCGCAATGATTTGCCGCGAATGAATGCCACCAAATCTGTCGAGTCGTCTTGTAGTGGTGCGTCAAATGCAACATGTATTTCCATTCAATTAGATTGAATTCGGTATTGATGACGCGAGAAATAGTAACGGTAACTTCACTGAAATTATTTGAAACTAAAGTAACGAGACAATTTTGTAAAATGTAAGGAGTAGAAAATACCGATATTCGTGTTAAAAATGTAAGGAGTAAAAGTAAAAATATCTGAAAAATCTACTTGAGTACAGTAACGAAGTATTTGTACTTAGTTACTTCCCATCTCTGCACCTGAAGCAAAAATATAGAAAATAATAATTATATATGGCAACAGTAAAGTCAACAGTAACTCAAAAACACATTTATTACATCAAAGATATGCAGAAGAGCATCTCTAAATGCACAAAACGTTGAACTTTGAATCAGCAGCACCAGATGTTCAGAGTCACTTTCTAAGTCACTTAAATCACCTTTCTTCTGCATTTTTATGCTTGGTTTGAACTTCACCAGATCATCTTGAACATCTAAATCCTTCCACATGATTGGCTGATTAGATATTTGCTTTAAGAACAACTAATACCTAATGAAGTGGCTGGTGAATGAATATCAACTTATTAATGACAAGTAGGTACTGCCAAGTACAATGAATGTCATGACTGCAGAAAAGGAATAGCAAAAATATGGTCACATCTCCACTTACAGCTCAGGAAAATATTAAGAGACCACTCAAAGCAAGACTTCAGAACAACAAACACTACACCTGACAACACACAGTAACACTAACAATGAACGACAGCTACAAACTACTGAAATAAAATACATTTTAAGTAATTGGGAAGAGCATGCAGCTGGGTAACTAATGAATAAGATTGATTTGTTCAAACTCAATCATAATATCAAATTGGAGAGAAACTAAAACACATACAAAAGAACCAGCTCTGTCCATGCCAACACTAAATTCTTGACTAGCAGCCCTACTATTCTTAAAAACAGTAACCATATTGTATGCCACTAACAATTAAAGGAGAACCCTTGGCGATTTCAAATTGTATCTCTGTTGTTTGGATCTCTAGAGTGCTGTCAGTAGCAAGAATTAGTCAAACAATCTGTATTGCCAAAACCGTGTTATCCCACTGCTCCAATTTACAGACTATTACACATTTACAGGGCAAGTTTTAAAACGTGCTTTTAGCCTCTAAACATGTACAAAATGTCATTACTAGTGCATAGCCATGTGCAGTGATTACTTATAGTGAACACAGCGAATCGAACAAATCTACCAGAGTACATACCTGTGTTAATTATTAAGTCCAAACTAGTCGATTGTCGAAGTCATACAATCTAATATTCCAAAACATATTTTTCCACAAAAAAATGAATCACTCCATTTGAGCTTGACTTTGGTAAAAATGTATAACGTAATGACACAAGCAAGTATCTGACCATATATAAAAGACACAATACCAACTTTGATGATGCAGTGTTCAATTACTGTAAAAACACAGGACAAATGCGGTGTAGATCCTTTTCATATCCATATCATTACTGAAGCAGTCCTGTGCTGTCCATAGTAGGCTACTGTTTGTGACAGAGTTTACATTACTAAAGTTAGTTGCCCTGGTTACTATTCCACTAGTGACTGCTAACGCATTTTCCATTAATATATTTTCTAAAGAAAGTACAAGGTAAAACTACGATGTAAATATATTTTTTGTGAGTGGAAAACCATTACTTCTATCAACACTAAATGATACTAAATACTATCCCAAGTCACATCACTAGTTCTAATCGGTATCTAGGCAATCCCTTAAACTCTTGCAGGAATTTCATACCGCTTTGACATGACTGGTGAAATTAAAAATATATATTTGCTACTGGCTTTACCCATGTCAACAATTGTTTTGCTGAAATGGAAAGAAATGAATGTAGTCTATGATTGCAGAATCAGTAACGCGATACATTACCTCTCGCTTCAAATGTGTTCAGAAACAGTTTTTATAGCTCCTACATCGAGATTTAACACTATTTATATATCGATTCATATCCGACATCTTGGTTATTGGTTTTCCCATCCCCGCCTCTAGATAAGACGACGTGGCCTCGGAGGAATTCAGCCTGTTCCTATGACCAAATCCTAGTACTGCCTCCCACCTGCTGGTCAAACAATTAAATTACAATGGAATTATTCACCCATTCAAATACTATGAGATTTTAATCACTTATAAATGGCAATAAAAACTACACAACTAATCAATCACAAATCCACAAGCGTGCTACATGACAATTGGAACCATATTCTCCCACTGGAATGGAAGCAATATTGTGAATAATGCGGGAGCAAAAAAATTAAGTAAAGGACACTAATAATAATAAAACATGAATAACAATAATGGAGTGTCTATTTGCACCCCCGGTACGAATAGCCGAGGCAACACAGCTGAGCTATTCACACCCTGTGACGTAACAAGAAAAGCATGTTGCTCGCATCTACTGAAATCATGGCCGACATTTATCTTCCTTGACTTCAGAAACTGGCATATTAAGACAACTAGATACTACAGTTGTGCTTTCTGTCTTCAGTGAAAGCATACAACTGTTAGTTTGTTAGTTAGTACCTATTTTCTGTATAAAGTACGGTTACCTAGCAACCGAGGCTTAAAGAGAACAAGTGATCAACGGTTATACTACTACATTCCACAAGACCTGTTAGATGAGTGGTTAGAACAGTGAGCTATGGCCTGGGAGTCTGGGGTTCGATTCCCCAGTGAAGAGATCTTGTTTCTGAGAGGCTGCCAGAGGCAATTTGGAGAGGCTATTTCAAACACTTTGCATCCTGAAGTGCGCATGTGTATCAACGTCCCTGGAGAGAAGAAAATTTTCGTTTTCCAATTTTCATCATCCCATCAACCTGTTGTAGCAGCAAGAAGATATATCCTGCAAATGAAGAGAACATGAAGATAGTGACTTTTGATAAATTAATTACCATGGCAGCTGCATTCACTATCAAATTATCTGTGTATTTGAGCCCCTGTGGCAGTGTTGTAGTTTGTCAGGTATTGTTCATCTGTATGTCTGTGTGCCAGTGTTATATGTAACAACGTTTCTCTTATCCTCAACCTTTCGCACTTATCTCCTCACTACACTGCACCATGGATTATCATTACAAATATACTATTTAAATGTGCATAAAATCTAAGATGCATCACTGTCATACCTAGGCTTGAAATTCCAAGTTTAATTTGGATGGTTTAAATTACATTTATTACACAATATTCGGAGACCCTACTTACAATGGCTATAGAAAATCATCATACCCCTTTGAAATATTCGTCGTTTGGCTTACAGCCTGAAATCAAAACCCATTACAAATATATTTTTATGTTCCAGCTTTATTTACACATTCTGCCTTACAAAATTCAAGTAAGGCAACTGTTTGGAAACATTAAAAAAAAATGAAAACTTGATCAATAGTGTTGGAAACGTGATCAGTCCAATGATTTAAAACTTTGTAAGGCCACATTTTGCTTTATTTACAGGCATCGGTCTGTTTGGATATGTCTATATTAGCACCTAGACTGGGGAGTATTTTATCATTCTTCCTTGCAGAATCTTTCGAGTTCAGTCAAATTTCGTGGTGAGTGATGATTGACTGCTGTCTTCAAGTCCATCCACAGATTTTCCATTGGATTTAGGTCAGGGCTCTGACTTGGGCTCTCAAGGACATTCACTTTCCTCTCCTTAAGCTACTGCATAGCTTTTTTGGTTGTGTGTTTTCCTCAAGAATTTGAAAACTTAGCAGCATCCATTTTCTCATCAATCCTGACCAACTGCCCAGTCCCTGCTGAAGAGAAACACCCCCACAACATAATGTTGCCAACGCCATGCTTCACAGTAGGTATGGTGTGTTTTGGCCAAACATAACGTTTGCAGTTCAGTCTAAATAGTTCATTCTTGGTCTCATCTGACTATAAAACATTTGCCATATGGCATTAGAATTTTCTAAGTGTGCTTTTGCAAAGTGCAAACAGGACTCTGTGTGGCTCTTTTTCAGAAGAGGCTTCTTACTTGCCACCCATACAGGCTAGTTTTGTGTAAAGCTTGTGAGATTGTGGTCACACATACAGACCAACCAATCTCAGCCATAAGGACTTGTAAGTCCTTCAAAGTTGGCATTGGCCTCTTGGTAGCTTCCCTGATCAATGTCCTCCTGGCTCAGTCATCCAGTTTGAAGGGGACGGCCCAATCTAGGCAAGGTGTTGGCAGTGCCATATGCTTTCCACTTTCTAATAATCTTCTAAACAGTACTCAGTGGGATAGTTAAAGGGTTTGAAAACTTTTTGTATCGTTCTCCTAACTTGTGTCTTTCCACAACTTTGTCCCGGAGCCCTTTTGAAAGCACCTTTCCAACTATGGTGTATACTTTGCATTGCCATGGACTACTAGTAATGGACAGTTGGTTCTCATATCAAAACCACTACAATTGATGTAAGGTGGAAGCAATGAGCATGGTGTGTGATCTGGGAAGTGACTGGTTGTACCTGAGCAAGTTTATAACAGTTAATCCAGAGTAAAAAGTACATAGTAAAGGTATTCAGCTGGGTTCACCTATTTTGGGAAGTTCCTAAATACAACCTAAATGTACAGGCAATGGGACCCCATAGCTTACTAGTTATCATAATTAATATGTATTTACTCTTTTTATATAATTGGTTAGTTATGATCTCCCTTTACCTGGTTCTTTTGTTCTTAATTATGAACTTCCCAAAACTTGTGAACTCAGCCAAACCCAGTTAAGAACTATTACTTTGTACTTTTTACAACTCTGGGTCTCTCACTCTAAGGGGCTGATCACTTGTCCAAACCAAATATTTCACTAACTCAATTTTAATAATTTTTCAGAATAAGTCTAAATATTATTTTCACTTTGATGTTGAGGGTTATAATGTGTAGACAGCTGGCAAAATTGATTTAATTTATTTTGATGTCCAGTGTGACAAAAGGTAAAGATTATAGCTCTAACAACAGTTTTACAACAACTGGCCAAAATCACATACTGCATCTTTAAGAAGGATATGACCCTACGTTTAAATTTCCGCCTAAAATTATATACCCAAATCTAAACTGCTTGTAGCTCATGACATGTAGCAAGGATTTGCATATGCTTAATATCCTTTAGAAGGAAACACTTTGAAGTTTGTGGAGATGTAGGATTAATGTAGGAGGATAAAACACTGTTCCTAAACAGGGACAGCTGTGTTTAACTGGTAAATGCTGAATGGTATTTGAAAAAAAATTGTCATTGTTGACCACTAAACATGAATGTGGGTGTGATCTGGCACTACTTTTCCTATGAATTAGTCAAGCAATTTAATTTAGCAACAAAATATGGTGTACATTTTGTAAACACCTTCGTAGACACACCGTATGCAGGGATCTTGATATTGACGACACAGCTGCACACATGCTCAGGGATATGAACGCACCTCAGACACAACTGCCAAGACTGACTAAACTTGGGTATTGTCATAATGATCCAGTATTTACAAATTTGCACTGATTGGCCCAGGGGGGTGGTGCATTTGTGTGGGGGACAACATGTTTGCACTTGCCTTGTTAATTTATTTACTTTTACATACTTTATTACCTTTTTGGTGAATTACATAAACATGGCTACAGCTGTAATCACTAGATAAGCAGGAACCAATATGGCAGGTGTTTCTACAGAGATAAGGAGGAACCATTGTGAATGAAGATGATGTTTCCAGGAGGGAATGTTTTGGGGCTTGGCTTCTGGTTTGTTTTGTTACCTACAGCCTTTCCTTGAGGCCAGAGAAGAGATTGGGAAAGTTATTCTTAATGTATTTTTAGTGAAGTATGTTTATGCTTCTGTCCTTCAGATGTCTGAGTGAATTGATCATATTTTTAGACATGGTACCACTGCAGCAATCACACGTCAACAGAAGACTCCAGTAGATTACACACACTACAAAATTCAGTCACATCCTGTGCCTTCTCAACTTCAAAGCAGTGGAATTTGAAAAAAAATGTATCCATGAGGAATTTAAACTATTATAAACCTAGTAATTTCCACGGGCCTCCTGCACGAGGCAGCGCAAATTGGCATAGCGCTGCCCGGGATTTGGGTTAGATAAATCAGATTATCCTGCCACGTCGCTCTCCAGTGACTCCTTGTGTTCAGATCGGGCGCCTGTAAATTCAATCGCAGAAGTATAGTCGGTGAACGTAATTATCCCGTGCATGATCTGACTAAAGGCTTCCTAGTTGGGTGAACAGTGTGAAAAAGAATCGGCAGCTCAGGCGACATGTGGTTGGATGAATCATGTGCGTGCCCCTCGTCATCCCACAGATCTGTCCATAAAGTAGCGGATTTGCCGAACAAGGCAGGGTTAGTGGAAATTGGGAAGGGAGGAGAATCGGGAAAAATCACAACAACTAAAATAAACATTAATAAATAATACCTAGTCATACCAGCCATATATACAAGGATAGAACTTTTAAATTTCCTATGGCCTATGGCTGGAATCTGCAACTTGGTTTGGCTTGAGGCAAATGTTTTCTGGGCTAACAGTGGCAACTCAATTCTTAGGACCTGCACTACAGTATGAAAACCTAATGTTTCAGTAAATAATAATTCTGAAGATGAGTAGAGACTGTGCCATTCTAGCCTTCAAAGCTGGTTTCACAATTGAGGTGCAGAGAGAGAAGAGTTTTGACTTGCTGGATTAGAAGCTGACTTCCAAAAGACGCGGGCTGGCTAAGAGCCCAGAAGTGGCAGAACGGAGCACTTGGGCAGGGATGTAGTGTTTGAGCACTGCCTGATTGTAGGGAGAGGTTCCTTTTATTGCTCCATAGGAAAGAAACATATCCAGTGCCAGAGTTGGTGTAGTGGTCTAAGCCAGTGGTTCCCAAACCTCTCCTCGGGGACCCTCAGACAGGCCATGTTTTTATTTTCACCCTGAAATGACAACTGATTAAATTAGTCAACTACACATTACACCTTTGACTAATTGAACCATGTGTGCCATTTCAGGGTTAAAACAAAAACATGGCCTGTCTGGGGGTCCCCGAGGAGAGGTTGGCAGAGATATCAGAAAAAAGTTATGTTTATACCGCACAAATTACACTTATTTAAAATGCTTGTGGTTTCACAATAATCTTAGTGATAGAACTTAGGTTGTTGTAACCGATGGTGCGTAGTCTAATTACCTCGCAGTTCCAAAATAAAATCCTCAGGGTTTAATTTTGGGTCCTTTGTTGTTCACTCTATATTCATAAATGATATCTGTAACTCTGTAAGAAAATTTATTTTTCATTGTTATGCTGATGACACAGTCCTGTACGCTGCTGCTCCATCGTTTGCTCAGGCCTTTGCTTATTTCCAGACTGATTTCCTACTGCTACAAAATTCTTGTAAAGATCTTAAGCTATTGCTGATTGCAAGTAAAACAAAATGTAAACTCTTATATTTCAGAAATCAACATTTAGATGATCTCAAGGTTAGTACCCTAGATGCTTCTTTTATAGTACTGTATGTGTTCCCTCTTACAAATACCTTAGAATTTGGTGAGATGATGAGCTTTAAATCAAAACACAAATTGCAGACTTGTTGATCAATCAATCAATCAATCAATCAAATTTAGGTATAAAGCCCTTTTTACAACAGCAGTTGTCACAAAGTGCTTTGACAGACACCTGGCCCAAGACCCCCAAAAGCAAGCAACACAAGTGATGCACAGTGGCTAGGAAAAACTCCCTAGTAGGAGGGACCTAGGAAGAAACCTAGAGAGAGGCCAGACTTAAGGGGGTGGCCAGTCCTCTTCTGGCTGTACCGGATGGGGGATCTGAAGGTACACAGCCCATTTTAATGAGGTAACTTTGTTTATCAGTGTTCATTTATTGTCCAACAATGAAGATATGATGGGTGGGCTGTGTCCATAGTCTTTATGTAGTATCAAAACAGTTTGGTAGTCTTGTGAAGGGAGAATGTAAAGCCCACTGGAGATGAAAACTGCCGTCACCAGGTGGAAATGTGATCATCAACCGCAGTGACATGGGATCTAGCACAGCAGCGTGTTGGGCACAGGACGGGGGCAGGAAGGAGTCATCAGGCCACATGGTCCTGTCGCATGTTGTAAGGGTTTGGGTCCTCCTAGGATGAACATGACATCAGGAACATTAGAGTGGGTATACCTTGGGTCTAGTACCTTGATACAGCGCTGACCCCAAAATGAATATATAATCTGCCTTTGGGGACAGAAAAACCTGGTTTGTATGTGAGTGATTGTTTTATTTACATATACAAATATTGAAAAAATAATGCCACAGTTGTATGGCATGTATTGTATTGTATTACAATATGAATGTGCTCCAGCTGTCACCCTGGCCTTGTAATGTATTGGCTATATTATCTACAGTATCTACTTCTCCTTACTGCAGGACAGCAGTGCTTGGAAACCCAAAGCTAACAGATTGCGTCCCAACAAGCTTGAAGCAAGGACTCTCTCAGAAGCATCAGTTGCTGTGCTAACTGAAATATAATCAAGTGAGATGGAACAAATTGACAATGTTAGCTACTGCCAGCAACATGTGATTCAGTTACCTGGTGAAATAATAGTTGAAGCAAGGTAATATTTTGAGTGAGTCACATTCATATTTCTGTTTTAGTGATGGTAACCTACTTTTGTGGATCATATCACCTTGAAATGACACTTTGTTCCTTAACTTACTATTGTCATACCAGCGAAAGTGGGTAAATTAGGTTTCTCTCTGTGCGTCTGACGTCATGCATCAACATTTCCCAGAATGCTTTGTTGCAAGGTGATTTTCATAATAGTTTGGTTTAAAAAATTTTCTGCTTTGTGCATTCAACAATTGATTACTTTAAGTTTTTAATTATTAAGTAATAATGATCTTTTTATACAAACTGTAAATAGTGCTATTGATTGCAACCGTACTGACACTAGCAACACTACATTGACGAGAACAATTGTCCTATAGTTTTAAAGTACCTCACCAATGCACTTCTTCTGAATGCAGGTTGTGGGTGATAAAATACTACAACTGTTGGATAACCTTTCAGGTTGATTTTGGAAGAAAGCTAACACATTCACTTAAGGCATGCTGGGATATATGCAAATGTAACAAATTGACACAAATGCATTTTGTATTTTAACCATACAATGGGGCAGCAGTGGCTCAGTGGGTCAAGTAGGTTGTCTCGCAGGCGGAAGTTTGGTGGTTAGATCCCCGGGTCCTCCTGACCAAGTGTCCAGGTGTCCATGAGCAAGACACCTAACCCCAGCTGCTCCCAAAGAGCTGGCTGACGCCTTGCATGGCTGACACAGCCGTCGGTGTATGAATGAGTGAATGAATGGGTGAATGTGTGTAACTTTAAAATGATTTGATTTATGTCACTACATATAGTATTTTAAAGGTGCTATATGTAAAAAGGACAGCCAGCGTTAAAAAATGGGTACTGCAGTTCAAATTTAAAATACCTGAGTTGTATCCCTCTGCCCCTCCTCCCCAGAATCGAAACTAACGTGACGAACAAGTTCAGCACAATCATGACAAGCAAACCGTGTTTTACTACGTCTATGGTCATGGAACGTTTAGAAACATGCAGAGTTTGTGTAGAATCTGTATGATCTCGTTCGTTTGTTTGTGTAACGTCCAGCCAGTGTGGCTGGCGTAATGAACTGAGATTTGGACTCCATATATAAGTTTAGTGTTCCTTTCAGTTATCCTTTAGTGTCTCTTGTGTATATGTTTTGTTCTTCAGTGTTTTCAGTATATATTATATGGTGGTTTAGTTCATTAGATTTCTTCCTCATGTGTCTTTATGGTACCTGCCCTGTGTGTGTTGTGATGTATACAGGTTCTCTCCCAGTGTGTCATGTGATAGCTCCCCCTGGTGTCCCTTCTGTGTCTTGCTAGTATGTCTTATGATGTCATCAGTGTGGGCCCTTGTCACATGTTTCAGTTAACCAATAGATCACGGTGTAGTCATTCCCATGTACAGGTGTTGTTCATTGTCCTCATTAGTAAGTGTATTTAAGTTGAGTGTTTGGTCTTGTCTCTTGTTGGTCAATGTTTCCCTGT
>JACXGM010012123.1:0-16111 GCA_016801145.1 Umbra pygmaea
AAATCTATAAGAACTTTACTGGCACATTTCTTTTATTGGAGCATTTGAAAAAGGAATGACTGCCAAAGTGTATTTGCACCATACTGAATAAATTAAATTATTTTGTGCGCTTGAATGTACCCTGTACTTGGCCCCTGAATGTAACATGTGGCCCCTTAATGGCCCCTGTTACAGAAAAATCCTAGAACCGCCACTGCATCTACCACACACCCAGGGCAAAACAATGAGGACACATGAGGAATAAATCTAACAACAAAACCACCGTGTAAACACTGAAAGCAACAAAACATATACACCAGAGACACTAAAGGATAACTGAAAAAGTCAATACCCAGCCCTCCATGGGCCGGATGTTACACCTACCTGTAATAACCAAGTGTTGAGTGCTTTTTGTTGGGTGTGTAGGAGGCAGGGACAATGTTTCTGCGGTTTTAATTACGGAAACTTTCTGGTTCATGAATAGCAGAGATTTACAGGAGTTGCACAACACATTTACTTTAACTACCACACTCTTGGCACAGACTTGTCTAGTATGCCTGACTTAACCATAGCACTTACACTACTTATGACCCAGAACTTGGGGAAGACACTATAGTAGATATGATAGGAATGTCTGCACAGCTGTACGTGCAAGATTAAAACCAACTTCAAACAGGAGTTGACAAACTCAAATCCTAATTACCACCAGATATACAGTATGTAATGGTAAACCAAAGTACTTGATTTACTAACACATCTATTGTCCATAGGGTGGAGCTAACATTCCATGCCTAAACTGGAAACATAAATAAAACTAAAACCCACAGTACCTTGTATTAGAACTACCAACATATATACATTCAGTATTACTTTATTTCCAACATCAATGATAATTGTTCATTTCTACCACAACATGGCTACTGTCTTTGCCACATTGTGACACTATCTAGGTTGTGCTTAGTACTCATACAGAGATAATGTGCAGTTTTTAGCTCTATCTGAACTCTCTGAACTTTGGTATAGCCAAGTAGCCTGGTAGCCCAATATCGTCTGTACAAATCAGCTGTTGTTAAATCGAAGAGGGCATAATTACAAGGGGCTTGAATCATAAGGATGCGTACCCAACACAATTGGCACATTCTGTGTGATTTGCGCTTAAATTATAAACAATGTGCTTCAACCACTGATTTTCTGAATGTTCTGTCTGGTAAATTAGACTGTAAAATCTGACCGTATTTTCCTGTTTTGGAAATATATGGCATAGCAGGCTCAGGGATCTGAGCTCATGGATTAAGCACTGCTTTCTTTTTTCCCGGACATATCATCATCAGCGGCGGTCGGTGAATCTTAATTGGGGAAGCCGGGGTCACATTACGTTCCGGATCGGAGTGAATGGATCTTAATTCGGGACTCCACCTGGCCACATTAAAAGAAATGAACTAGCAGCCAAAAGCTTTAGAACACCCAGGGATTTTCATGTTTTTTAGCTCATCCATAATCAATCATGTTTTTTATAATTTCTGATAAATTTAATGCCGCCTTGGTCAAATCAATTTAGATCAGAACACATTTAAAATCCTGGGTGTTCTAAAACTGACAAATTATTGCTGCAAGAGCGATATCTGCACACACGAAATTAAGAAATCTTATCTGTTTTAGACTTTCACAGAAAATGATCTCACAAAAACATGAAAGCATTTAAAAAGGTTTTTAATATACACCCGCACTGAACTAAGAAGGGCTCGGGGCTGTACTCTGTTACTGGCAGGTATCCAGGTGTCCTAATTACATGCATTATTTATAGACAAGCAGAACAGGTAAGTTACACAATGTTTTAATTGCTGCTGGTAAAACCAGCTTCACTTCAACAGAATGTAACCATCCATAATCTGTACCTTGGCTTGAGTGCCATGATATAATTCAACAAAGTTGTAATATATGTGTTACAGATCTCGTGGTAAATATAAAGAGCGGAGGCAGATGCAGGTTCATGGATTTAATTGAATCAAAATAGGACACAGGTAAGGTCTGTACAAGACACGTACGCATACCAAGCCTAACAGAAGGTAATAAACGACAAATCAGAAAACCTCCTGGAGAGCTTATATACTCATTGGAATACACAATAATCATGTGGAAGTAGCAGCACCTCTGTACGTGAAATGACAACATGCAGAAACTAGAGGGCGCACCTAGTGCACACTAAATGAAGGCAATCTAGGCTGAAACATAATTAACCCAGAGGTCTGTCAGTACTCTGGAGACCCACAGCGATGTCCATGGGTGGGGCCAGGCCCGGATGCAACGATATGTGCTTTGTATAGGGCGTTTCAATTTTTTTTTTATATTACAGGTTGAGTTATGGTTGCCTTATACTGAATGCATGCAGCCTGCTACAATGGCTGAAGCCTTGGACTTTGTCCAACTTTGCATTGTCATTTACAGACTCTAATTTGTCACAAATGAAATAGTGATCCAGGGGATAAACAAGACCGAGGCGAAGGAGTAACAAAATCAGACAGGTTTTAATACCAAAAACACTTGAAAAGAAATAAATAGACGTCAATGAGTCAAACCGGTGGCCTACATAAAAAAGAACACATACACACCTAACACATAAGGCTCGGGGCGCAGATCGCTCAGTGGCTAGGGAGTCAGACTTGTAGTCAGAAGGTTGCCAGTTCAATTTAAGACTGAGCCAAATGTCGTTGTGTCCTTCGGCAAGACACTTTACCCTAATTGCTCCCAGGTCGTTGCTGTAAATAAGAAATTGTTCTTAGTCAACTTACCTGGTTAAATAAAAATAAAATAAACATATAACATTGGACTGGACTAAGCCACTCGACCGATGTTATAACAAGGGAAAGAGGCTTATGGGGGTTATTTGGCTCGAGGTCAGGGGCTATTTTTCCGTGCCCAGGACCTGTGAAACCAATCTGATTGTCTGTTATTCTATACCAGTAGTTAATCTGGATAAATGACAGTGGGACCTTTTTGTAATTCATAAACCTAAGCCCTTATTTAAAGCTGTTATCTTGTCCTTGTTGAATACTTGTCATACTTGAATATTTAAAAAATTTTGTTATTCTTTTTGGTATCATTCATCAGCCTTTGCAATTTATTTCAGTTATTTATTGTGTTATTTATTTTCAATGTGGTGGTGCCATAACATGCCACGGTTCAGTACTAGAGCCATAGACAGTGGATAGGGTTGTTTTTTTGCGGTTGCAAAGTTATTTATTAGTATTCCTGCATTTAATAAAGATTTAAACAATAGCACTACTTTTACTTACTCAGTCTTGTTTATTGGTGTTCCAACAAAAATCATAATGAACAAAGCTACTTAAAACTGCTTTGCTTAGAATTAATTATTTCAACCCTTTATTTAAAAAATCAAATACCGTTAAATACCGTGATACCATCAAACATTTGAAAAATATCGAGGTATTAAATTTAAGCCATACCTCCCAGCCCTAGTACATGGTGGCCATAAAGGGATGGACATTGTCAGAAACAATGCTCAGGTAGGCCGTGGCATTTAAACAATGCCCAATTGGCACTAAGGGGCCTAAAGTGTGCCAAGAAAACATACCCCACACCATTACACCACCACCACTAGCCTGCACAGTGGTAACAAGGCATGATGGATCCATGTTCTCATTCTGTTTACGGCAAATTCTGACTCTACCATCTGAATGTCTCAACAGAAATTGACTCATCAGACCAGGCAACATTTTTCCAGTCTTCAACTGTCCAATTTTGGTAAGCTCTTGCAAATTGTAGCCTCTTTTTTCCTATTAGTAGTGGAGATGAGTGGTACCCGGTGGGGTCTTCTGCGGTTGTAGCCCATCCGCCTCAAGGTTGTGCGTGTTGTGGCTAAACAAATGCTTTGCTGCATACCTCGTTTGTAACGAGTGGTTATTTCAGTCAAAGTTGCCCTTCCATCAGCTTGAAACAGTCCGCCCATTCTCCTCTGACCTCTAGCATCAACAACGCATTTTTTTCGCCCACAGCACTGCCGCATACTGGATGTTTTTCCCTGTTCACACCATTCTTTGTACACCCTAGAAATGTTTGTGAGTGAAAATCCCAGTAACTGAGCAGATTGTGAAATACTCCGAACGGCCCGTCTGGCACCAACAACCATGCCACGCTTAAAATTGCTAAAATCACCTTTCTGTTCATTCTGACATTCAGTTTGTAGTTCAGGAGATTGTCTTGACCAGGACCACACCCCTAAATGCATTGAAGCAACTTCCATGTGATTGGTTGAGTAGATAATTGCATTAATGAGAAATTGAACTGGTGTTCCTAATAATCCTTTAGGTGAGTGTATATTGCCATCGTACCTGATGTCCCAGTAGATGAAGGCACCCCAGGGGCTCCTTTAATTTGGGCAAGTATCTCTGTTTGTTGTTTGGCCAAATCCAACGCCTCTGTTGGTGCCCCTGCAACAATTAGGGGGGATAAATAAATGTGATTGTGTATGCATAGTAAATAAAGGCTTTTTTTCTACACCCCTGAGAATGTCCCCTGGTGCTTACGGTGCAGGCAGAGAACTTTGTAGTTTCAAGGTTTCACAGTTTAACACGGTTTTAAAAGAGACCGTTATCAGACCCCGTCTAGGGAAGAGTTGGTCCCTATTAAACCCCATTGTACAATACAATTACATGAATACCGACATCTGTAGCTGATCAGATACAATCACCTGCATGGTCATAAAAAGCCATGATGCCAACCCAATGCGTAATAACACAAAATGGCTCTATTGGGCCCAGCGTTACAGAGGAGCACTCGGAGAAACCACGCCGTGCCAGTCCCACTTCAAGTCCTTACAACACTTGGATTTCTGGCGACTGGCACTTCCTAGAGGGAATTGGCTGACAGGTCTGGGATTTTACAGCCAACCCTTAGCCGGGTTATGCCAGACGTGTTAATAGGTGTAATTGGTGTGTTGCATGATTACATAAAGTTTCCTTACACTGAGGGTGAACAGGCAAACAAAAAAGCACTATTTGCAGCTATGTCTGGTTTCCCATATGTAATTGGTGCTATTGACTGCACTCATGTTGCCATAATAAGGGCACCAAATGAGAATTAAAATGCTTTCAATAATCAAAAGCATTTTCATTCGATCAATGTCCAAATAATTTGTGATGCAGACATGTTGCTTTAATGTAACCCATTTTCCTCCACCCTTGGCAGACACACTTTCGCGATGAAGCGCTAGACGCTTTGACATCGACTAATATCTGACCACTTCTTATTAGGGCTACGGTCCGACTTTCTTACAGTGTCTGCAACCTTTTGCCACTCCAACGCCTTTTCGGCATTGGTAATAGGCACACTTTGCCCTTCAAACAACATTTTCCACATTGAGTGAAGTTTCTTTTCTTGGTTTTTCTCTCTCTGTTTTCCATGATTTCTCAATCAATGAATATTAATTTTCAGGGCGTTTAACTGACTATTTATGGGCAATTATAGGCGTGACATGCAGCCGCAAAAGGTGTGCCACATTTAGAGTTGATTGTGATTTATAAAGGGAAAACGGCGTAGGATGTGCGTGCGCACGGTTTTATAAATAGGAATATTTCTTTGCGTACGCACGTCCTATATTTCGTCTGTATGCCACTTCTGACGCAAATCCACCACAAAGTTTTATAAATGCGGCCCCAGAGCTTTGTCTTGAATCATTTTTGGGTGATTTTTGATGTGTGCTGTAACACCCATGACCACTGATGGAGACCCAACTTTCTGATACTGGGCCCTACATTGTGCCACAATTCTATGGTAGTCTTCAGATTTCATAATTCCATGATCACAGTCAATACATCCAGTGTCTGAAGCAGCAAAACAACACTAAAACATCAGTGAGCCCCCACCATGTTTGACGCTAGGGACTGTGATCTTTTCTGTAAAACCCAATTTTTTTTTCTGAAAACAATACAATGATGGGCTGTACAAAAAACTCTAATTTTTTAGAAGTCTGTAACTTCTATGTCCTTTGTCCTCCCTGTCCTGGCATGAGTTGATTTAGGCTGATTACATATCACAAGTCCCTGAGTGTACATTGTATCCTCTTCATCTCCAGATGTATCCGCCACAACTGGTGGTATACCATCTACAGGTAAAGGTGTTCCTCCCTGATCCAAGATCTTATAATTGGGACTTACCTGATCTTACATCAGGTAAGTCCCAATTAGATAAGGGTTCGTGTTCAGGCAAATGCTCTCTTTCAGATGGGTTGTCTTCATCAGGTAAGTAATCATTTGCAGATGTACTTTCATTATCAGGTTGAGTTTCATCTTCCAGTAAGCTCTGTATAGATGGGTCATTTTTTCTGGGCTCTCCAGGCAACTCGAATACAACGGGATGCACATCCTTATTTTGTCTAACTGCACAAGAAGGTTCACTCACACTGCCGCTACTTTGAATTGGGATAGACACATGATGGAGGTCATTGTAGAAACAGGCATCCCAACCACTACTTCATCTGAGTCCGAATCCTCACATTCTCTGTCACTCTCTATTACAGGATGTTGCCTGGTCCTGCATTTCTTGACTTGGTGTGGGGGTTCAGGTTCATCAATCAAAGTCACAGGTAGAAACCAACATGGGAAAAGCAGGTTGCGATGTAATGTATGCACTGGTCTATCCTTGCCTTCGGGTTTGACTGTGTAGACTGGTGTGTCACAAGCTCCTCTGA
Organism: Umbra pygmaea; assembly: GCA_016801145.1. Taxonomy (NCBI): domain Eukaryota; kingdom Metazoa; phylum Chordata; class Actinopteri; order Esociformes; family Umbridae; genus Umbra; species Umbra pygmaea. The sequence goes on from JACXGM010012123.1 coordinate 6,686, forward strand.
GGACAACATAAATATCCTCCTCCCACATGTCAGCTAATATGTGCTTTCCACGTAACTTGACGTTACGGACAAGGACTCTGTCCCCAACATGCAACGTTGAGTCTGTTACACGTTTGTCAAATCGGGTCTTGTTTTGTTGTGCGTTCTTTCCAGCGTTTACAGTGGCTAGTCTATAGCTCTCTTGTAGTCGACACTTGAGGTTAGCAACATATTGAGAGTGAGTCTTTTTGGTGTTGGAAACAGGCAGGCCAAAGACCAGATCGACAGGAAGCCTTGGCTGCCTCCCAAATATCAATTGATAAGGGGAGTAGCCTGTCACATCATTTCTAGTGCAATTATATGCATGGACAAGAGGCTTTACAAAGTCCTTTCAATGCATTTTATCTTTCGTACTAAGGGTACCAAGCATCTGTAGCAGAGTGTGGTTAAACCTCTCCACCGGGTTCCCTCTAGGGTGGTAGGGAGTGGTTCTGACTTTTTTCACTCCTGTGAATTGACAAAGTTCTTTAATGGTTTTCGACTAAAATCTGCACCTTGATCACTGTGTAATCATTCAGGGAAACCATAACGAACTATAAAGTTTTCCCAGAGGGTCTTTGCCACAGTACGTGGTCGTTGATTTGGAGTTGGCAGAGCCACGGAATATTTGGTGAAGTGATCTGTGAGAAGTAATATATCCTTAGTGTTGGAACAGTCTGGTTCCAAGTTCATACACACCAGCTCTAGAGGCCTACTGGTCTTTATATTCATTAGTGGAACAGCTCTCTCAGGCAAAGCCTTTCGACAAACACAACGTTCACAAGTTCTGATCTTGTCCTCAATGGCATTATACATTCTTGGCTAATAAAATCTTGCCCTCATCAAATCCACTGTTCTCTCCACTCCCATGTGAGCCATCTCATCATGAAGACTCTGAAGGGCCAATGTTCTCAGTTCAGCTGGCAACCCCAACTGAAGGATTGTGTTAGGTCCCTCTTGCCTTCGACGATAAAGCACTCCATTCTTCAGCTCCAGTCGATTCAATTCACGCAACAATAATGCTAGTTCGGGAAGTTCTGCCCTGAGACTGGGAGTTGGGCTTTGACCTGTCTCAAGCTGAAAAACAACCTCCCAGATAACAGGGTCATTGCTCTGCTTCTCTCTTAGGTCATCCTCTGAAAACGAAGGAATGACAGGGACTATCTATTTGTTCTTCCTGATAGCTGTCTGGAATGGCAATGACATGATGAGCAAGAGACTATCAATTCTAGATTAGTTTCTGTGATGCCAGTATCACCTCCTTCAGCATTAGCTACCATGTGTCTATCACAAATAACTTCTGCTTCACGCAGATGGTGAAACACAAATTGTTGGATTTTCTCACCTTCCTTCTGCAAAGCTGGGTCATCCTTGCAAGCACTGTGTGGACGCCTCAATAACGCGTCGGCATTGACATTCTGCCTCCCTGCTCGATATTGAAGTTGAAAAAAATAGGTGGAAAGGGAAGATGGCCATCTGTAGCTTTTAGCATCCAACATTAATATGTATGTTAGCGGATTGCTGTCAGTCATCATGGTGAAGTTGGCTCCATACAAGTAATCAGAGAATTTCTTTGTTACTGCCCACTTAAGAGCCAAAAATTCCAATTTATGAGCAGGGTTTCACTCTTCGAAAGTCCAAGACTTGCAAAAGCTATCACTTTCTGTTGACCATCTTGGACCTGATACAGAGCAGCCCCCAAGCCGATTGTGCTGGCATCCTTTTGAAAGATATATGGAAGCTTTGATTTGCAAAGGCCAAAACTGGAGCTGACGTGAGTTTCTGGATGATCAGATTGAAAGCTTCTTGACACTGATGCGTCCACCTTTGACAAAAAGGTTCTTTGGGGTTGTAGTACTTATTATGTGCAGCTCTATCAGACCTTTTACATCCTTTCCTGAGTGGTGGGTAGCCAGATGTTAGTTCATTTAGAGGTTTGGCAAGGTGTGAATACCCTTCGATGAACCTCCGATAATACCCAGCAAAACCTAAAAATGACCGGAGTTCTTTCAAGTTTGTGGGAACAGGCCAGGTGGTTAAAGCATGTATTTTCTCTGGGTCTGTTTCAACATCATTTTCTGAGACTACATGACCCAGATACTTGACTAACGTCTGGAAAAAATTTACATTTCTCTGGTGACAGCTTTAGCCCATACTCCTTCAGTCGTTTCAGCACTCTAAGCAGACCTTGCTAATGTACTTCCAAGGATGAAGAAAAGATAATCAAATCATCAACTTTTAAGTTCATGTCACACATATACTTCTCCATCAGTTGTTGAAATGTGGAGGGGGCATTGGTTATCCCTTGAGGCATCCTGTTAAACTCCCAAAACCCTAGCGGACATACAAACACTGTCTTGTCAGATTCCTCCATTTCAATCTGATAATACCCTGATTTTAGGTCCAACACAGAAAACCACTTTGATCCAGACATTGCAGAGAATGTATCCTCTAAGTGTGGGAGAGTGTATGCATCCTTGATGGTCTGCAGGTTGAGTTTCCTGTAGTCTATGCGTAGCCTAACAGAGCCATCCTTCTTTCGCACAACAACGATAGGAGAAGAAAAAGGGGATTCTGATTCACGTATTACCCCTGAATCAAGGAGTTCTTGTATATGTCGTCGAACAGCATCAACATCATTGGGGTGTATGGGGCATGCTCTTTGTTTAAAGGGCATGTCATCAAACAGTTTGATATGATGTCTGACTTTATCTGTTCTTCCAAAATCCAAGTTCAAGAATCTTAAGGACTGCTCGATAACCATAGGGAAAAGGTTGGAATTTAGTAGGTGCATGTTCATTTTAGCAAGCATACAGTGTGTCGAGGGTATTTTTAACAATAGGCACCTGCTCATGTGCTGTGGTACGAAGAGGGGGAATAACTATTGCCAAAGTTGGAACTTCAATGTTAGACCCTAAAAAATCTTTGGGGAAAATTATAGAAAGCTCATTGTAGCCTATATAGGGTACTGATTGGCAATTGGCACCTTCCACATCAAGGAGATCATGAAGTGGGTGAATAATTAAATCTGAAAGGTATTGATTATAGAAAGACTGTGGTATTGTTGTTACCTGAGACCCTGTATCTATAAGACATTGTACACTTTTCCCTGCAATTTTTACTTTAGCTGTGGTTTTAGTCCCAACCAGGCCATTTGGAAGTCTGACTGACTGCTCTCTACATTCCTCCCTCTTGAAAACTGTTTCTTTATGTTTGGAATTGGTTATGTCAGGTGGACGTCTGACTGACTGCTCTCTACCTTCCTTCCTCTTGAAAACTGTTTGTTTATGTTTGGAACTGGTTATGTCAGCTGGACTTCTGACTGACTGCTCTTTAACTTGCACCCTCTTTGAAACAGTATGTTCACTTTTGGGACTGGTCATGTCAGATGACGCTCCAATCTGTCCCTCGATAGGAGCATCTTTCAGTTTAAATTCTCATCCATGTCATGTGCATTAGACATGTCCTACTGAAGTTGCTTTTCCCTCAGCTGCTTCCTTTTGAATGCCACAAGAGGGGGGCTTGGATCATTCTCGCAAGCTGAAACGATATGACCATCCTCTCCAGACTGGAAACAGTACCATGGGGGTGATGTACTATTTGTTTAAACTGATGGGCTTTGGGTTTTTATTTCCTTCTTCTTCACTGCCTGCATATTGATCTCAACACTGGCTGAATGGTGTATTGTCTTATCTTTCTGTTGGTTAGGTTTCTTCTGCTTGGGAGGTTGGCTTGTCATGTTATTAAGCTGAGAGCTAATATTAGCGATTTGTCTCTTTAGGGCTTCTAACTCCACAAAGGGTTTTGAATCGTTCAGAGCATCTGCTGTTATTAGTTGAGACACAACGCTTAGTGTTGCCCAAATGTTGTTTCATTCTATTCACATTTGTTTCTTGTTTATCCTCTTCGTTCCTTAAGAGAAACAAAAGCTCTGCAAAAGGAGGGGGACTCTTCTTCTTTGCTCTAGCTGAAGGTCACTTAGCAAGACCTTATCCCAGCAGCCACGACAGAATTGTTTCAAGAGTTGTCTGTCAAAGTCTTCGGCACACAGACCTCCGCGCCTCATAGCCATGCTCAACGTCACATGGAGCCTATGCAGGTAAGTAGATGGCTTTTCACCTTCATTCTGTAATGTATTCATAAATTGTGCAAAGAGTTCATCGCCATCTTCAACTGCTCCGTATGCAGAGTCAAGAAGCTCAAGATAGCTAGAAGGCAACTCCTTTGGGCTAAGTGCTTAGTGATCTCAGAAGCTGGAGGAAGGTGACTATCAAGTATTCGCTGAGTGCGATGCAAATCCGACACAGCAGGGTCATTCATGAGAACTCCAACACTAGTGCGCCATGTTTGATAATCTATTACATTACTGGGCCGGGGAATTCTGCCCGAAAATGCTCTAAGTCTACTGGGTGCTGAGAAGTGTGATGCAGCTTCACTTCTGTGCACAATATGTTCCACCACCACTTACTGAACATCAGGTGGATGGATATCATCTGTCCCCAGTGTGGGTAGAGACTTGGCATTATTCATCAATGTGCCTTAATTGAGGAGGTGAGCTTAGCTGAGGTGGAGAAGTAATGGGAGGCACAGCAAGGCTAGCCAGTTTTTCTCGAAGGATTTGTTCCAATGGCTTTCCACTCAATTTAGCTATTGCTTGAAGCTCATCCCGGAATGATTTGGTGGCCTTGACGGAGGCCTCACGTGAGTATACGTCTACCAGACTTTTGACCTCATAAACCACATCACTAGTTGTTGAGCTTGTAAGCTTTAATGGCAATTAAGGCCCTAATGTTTCCATGGCACTGCCATATGTGAACTCTAGTATCATAGGCTGATAGGTCATCCACACAGACATGGCAATTAATGGACCCATGTTTCCCAAGGTAGGTATATACTTCAAATTCAGAATCAGTTTGCAGTAATAATTGCACTAATACTTACTGAGTTTGGAATTTTAATTAATTTTAATTTAAATTGACTCTTTAATTACAATCTCCATTATGCCGGACTTAGATTTAACTGATTGCTGGTTAAAATAACTGCAGAGAGACCGGTAAAGAGTATACAACTGTGCTCCTGGCTAGCTCGCCACTTTAGTATGTAGCCTATACTGTGTTTTAAGGTATAATATCGGACCAGATAGATAAGATTTGGCTGCTGGAGAACAGAGATACTCAAAACAACGGTACTTTAGTTTAAAGAATGCCGGCTTTATATATTTATAGGAAATATTAAATGGATTCACCTACTGTAACGTCCAGCCCTGAAGGGGCTGAGATATGGACTTCCCTTTTGGTTTGTTGAGTGTCTCCTGTGTTCATGTACTTTTGAGTTACTGCCCTGTGTGTTTCAGTGTTTCTAGGTTGCTTCCTCTTGTGTGTTGGTTTTGTTCCCACTGGTGTTCCTTATGTGCCTTACATGTGTTTTGTTATTCTGAGTGTGTCTGTTAAGGGCGAGACACACCAACAACACTAACAACTTGTCGGTGCGACTCTACGGATTGTTACGGTTGCCCACGTCGGGCTGAATCGCCTTGGTCTTTGGGTAAAAAATAGCACACGAACACACCGCCTTCACATGGCCGACCGCCCAAGCACCACCTACATTGTGTGCATGCGTGAGAGGAAATATCTCTCCATACCGGCAGGCGGGGATAATCTGTACTCTTCGATCAAAAAAAGGGGACGCCGTAAGCAGCAACGCGGATATAGCAAACAGTTGTTGTTGTGTAACTGTATGGTACCGGGCAAGACTATTTTCTCAATGGTCGTAATTTTAATCACACTCATCAAGAACAATGCCCGACGAAGACTTGCAAACTGTACTGGCATTGAAAGCCCTCTGTCTTTTGTTGGTTAAAGAAGCGACACCTGAAGCAACTTCTCAGTTTAAGTTTAACACGGAAAACAAACTACTGTACCGGGACTGCATCTCCGTTGGGGAATGCAATGAAAAACACTGCACTTCTTGGCTAGAGGTAAGCATGCTAACGATGGTTATATTACTGCACTTCATTTTGACCCGTACGCTATGTTTTATTTCAGTGATGAAAAATGTAAGTGCTTAAACGCATATAAACATCCATTCCTTCCATAAGCTGGTCTGCCATAAATAATGAATTCTATAACTGAGTTATGTTCTTATTGTTTTACAGGCGAAAGATTTGGGATCCTTTCTTACCAGTTACGAGTCAGGTTGTCAACAATCCGTCAAATTGTTCCAGAAACATGTAAAGCAATATACCATGTTTTGAAAGACAAATATCCAAAGGTATGTGAGGACTTTTAATTTGAGTTACAGTAGATTGGATGCTGAGGTGAGTGATAAAAAATATACTTAAGCTAAAAGGCACCAGTATACCACTGCCACCAGTATAGCCCTCTGTACCTGATTACTGTAATGTGTCATGGTTCTCAGTGTTCAAGTTTTTCTATGGTGAGTAGACTACTGGTCTACAATCTGCTGTTTTCCATTTGACAAAGCTATGCATGTGACTTAATTCTACATTGCAAAAACACAGTTGTATACACTCACCAGCCACTTCATTAGGTACACCTTGCTAATACCGAAGAGCTTTGTGACATGGCCGTGCGTTTCCAGTGACTGAAATGTAATATCTAGTCAAGTGTTCTAGTAAGAGTTGTTCGCTAGTGAAAACAGGAAGAAGTTTATAGTACACTATATATATAGAAACGTTGTTTACAATGCTAACGTTGGATGTCCTGATTCCACTCTGCCCTGCGCTACTTTTACTTCGCCATGCACTAATCCAATCTCTGTCCCTGTTTCCTCTCCCCAGCCTCTGCTGAGAACCAAGCCCACTCTGCGGGTCAGCTCCACACCAGCCTGAGCCATGGCGGACAAGCAAGCGCCGCGACAGGCGGTCAGGACAACACCCAGGCCTAGTCCAACCTCTATGACCGAAGAATCGCTATACCATTCTCATGGATGATGAGAAGTACCGCCCGCTCTGTGACAACCCACCTCTGCCATGCCCCTGTGCCAGTCATCCTTGTCCCTCCTCACAGTTGGCGCCCCCTCGATCTCCTCCTCCGCTGACTCAACAACTTCCACCCTGGTCATCGGCAGCTCCGTGTTCAGGGACCTCTACATTCCCCCTTCACCTAGTGGCCCCTTCAAGGTCTACCTGGTGCCAAGGTCTGTGACATCCAGCACAAACTCCCAATCATACTCGCCTGTCAAACTAATGTCAACAATTATGCATGTGGGCACAAACGACATCAGAGAGAGGCGGTCAGTAAGCATTGCAGGAAAACTACAAAACTCTTATCACCATCCTGATGGGCACAGGAAACATATCGTCATCTCTGGACCTCTCCCTACCTACAGAAAGGGTTCTGAGAGATGGTCCAGACTGTTTGACCTCCACACCTGGCTGAAACGCTACTGTGTTTCCCTAAGTATCCCTTATGTCAACAACTTTGACCTGTTCTAGGAGAGGCCCAGCCTGCTGAAGCATGATGGTCTACGTCCAAACCGACATGGAACCAGGTTGCTCTCTGACAACGTAACAACCACACTGAGGCATTGACATTCTGTAGAGCATTTCACAGATTCATGCCCACCAGGTATTTATTCAAATGGCACTGTACATGTGGATGGATCTGAAAATGTCTTCTACAGGGAAACATTTAGTACTACTACCCACTATAGATCAAACTGATGCATTTAATAGCATGACTTACGCTTATAGTTCTATTCCAATGTTGATTTCTGCAAATCGTATAGTTAAAAGAAAAGGCTATTTTTAAATTAGGAATTTAATGAATATAATTTCCATACCTCAGCATTTTCTCCAAAAACCAGACACATTTTTAGTCAACATGGGATTACTAAATATAGGCAATCTTACTACCAAAACTTTTGCAATGAATTTATCACTACTAGGTTAGACTACTGCAATGCACTTTTTACTGGTCTCCCAAATAAACATAAAAAGAAATTTGAACATATACAGAACTCTGCTGCTAGACTTTTAACTAAGACCAAGAAGAGAGAGCACATCACCCCTGTGCTAGCTGAACTGCACTGGCTCCTTGTTTCCTATAGAATTTACTATAGAAGGCTGCTAATTTTTCAGACCCTATGTTGCTTAAAATATGTATTTAAATTCATATGTATTAATTTTATTATTGTTATTATGATTTTATCCTCTGTGTTAAATTTTCCAAATATAAAGAACTTTTGAGCTGCATTCCGTGTATGAAAGGTGCTATACAAATAAAGCTTATTATTACTATTACAGTGCAGTCTGTATTATACAGTGCTTACTTTAGGCATTTATTATTATATAGTATCATTGTTGTAGTTTCAGTGTTGTATATTTAATGCTTTTGCTGTCACTTGCTGAAGCAATGTGCAGTACAATAATCACATTATATAATTGTCTTACTTGAACAAGCTTGTATTGGGGTTTACATTTCCTTGTATTTCAGTGCCCGGACACAGTCGCAGAATGTAGCAGATGGATTCCACAAGCAGTGGAACTTCCAAAACTGCACAGGTGGATGGAAAGAACATGATCTTCGGCAGGCCTCCCTGCCACAAACAACCAGTGCAACAACAGGCCAAACAGCACAGGGATAAACTACGTTGCTACTTTAATTCTGTTCTCCAATATCTTGTATGTCATGCACACTTTCTGTATTTACAAATAAATTGGCTGTAGTCTGAAATATAAATATACATTTTGTTCTATCTCTGCCAAAGAAGTGCTATTAGGACACATCAAAATGAATGTTTGTCAATATAAATTACAAAGCAGTAAAAATCAAACAAACATACACACAACACCTATGTCAGGTTGTGGGAGACATGTGAGAGTCAAACAAAGTGAATGTATCAAAGGCTAGATGTGCATAGAGATGCAGACAGGGTTCTAAATTAGCACCATTCACCAGCCAAATGCTGGTAAAATATGCAGGTGGCTGGTAGATTTGCTTCCCTCACCAGCCTAAAAAACTAAAGTAATCTATTGAGTTGCTGGTAAAATTTGAACATTTATTAGACGTTTGGCCGGTGGATGAAAATTTTAATTTTGAACCCTCGATACAGATATACCCCACCTGGACAATCAGTGGCCACGTCTGGCAAAGTCAGATTCAAATGCTTGTCATGTAGATGCTACATAAGTGACTACAAGAAGCAAAGATCAAGGTTTTAGTTTTAATCTACGAATAGGCATATATTTTGCTGGCCAATGTATGTCGGAGGTATTGGGTCCTCGGCAACTCCCACCATCTGTTCTTTTTCTGAAATACAAAGCAACACATTGAAGCATTTTGCTTATGTCGAATATATATATATATGTGTTAACAAACGTTATTTTTACTGGTATACGGCTTGGATTATATACTAAGCAAAAGTAGGAATTCCATAGAAGTGCTA
>JACXGM010012124.1:6919-24414 GCA_016801145.1 Umbra pygmaea
TTGCACAGTGCTCCTTGGGATGTTTAAAGCTTGGGAAATCTTTCTGTATCCAAATCCGGCTTTAAACTTCTCCACAACAGTATCTCGGACCTGCCTGGTGTGTTCCTTGTTCTTCATGATGCTCTCTGTGCTTTCAACGGACCTCTGAGACTATCACAGAGCAGGTGCATTTATACGGAGACTTGATTACACACAGGTGAATTCTATTTATCATCATTAGTCATTAAGGTCAACATTGGATCATTCAGAGATCCTCACTGAACTTCTGGAGAGAGTTTGCTGCACTGAAAGTAAAGGGGCCGAATAATTTTTCTCACCCAATTTGTCAGTTTTTTATTTGTTAAAAGAGTTTGAAATATCCAATAAATTTAATTCCACTTCATAATCGTGTCCCACTTGTTGTTGCTTCTTCACAAAAAAATCATGTTTGAAGCCTGAAATGTGGCAAAAGGTTGAAATGTTTAATGGGGCCGAAGGCACAATAAATGCCTAAATGCATTGACTTGCTGCCACGTGATTTGCTGAGTAGATATATGGTTTGGCGCATCACCTTCTGGGCACTGTGTACAGCCGGCTAATCTGGGTATCACCTGGGTATCACCTAACTGCACGAGTGAAGATAATTGGGTTATTACCTCTACACCCGCTCAAGGTTAGTAATCAGTACGGCTTTTCAATATTGGGTGCCCGAGAAGGTGATGCGCATTATTGTGAGTTTACTCCTGTCTCTCCATGTTGGGTGGAAATACGTAAGGATTGCTACAATTATTGTTTGTTTATGGAGCTGTCTGACATTTGGAAGTGGTCATTATATTTGTGCCTTCACCACTAAGTGTCGTAAGTAATGTATGCTGTGTTGTGAGCCAGGCGTATGCTCTGTATGTTTAGCTATCATGTCTATGCCGCGTTAGAGCACAGAAAGCCACTTACCATTCTGGCCTCCATCCATCCTGCTCTCAACAACAAACTATACCATCAAGTTTGTGACAGTGTGACTAGCAAGACAACGTCAATATATTATAAATAGAACACATTATGGACAATATTATGAAGTAAAATAATTAAAATGTAATAACATTATGCGAACCGCTACTGTGTTTCAAGGCTTTCCAACTGATCCATGCATTAAATAATTTAATTTCTGAATATATTAATTTCTTTTTATCTATTCTCTGTTTCTGCCTGTTCCATATAAATTTGATCTCAGTTAAACATCCATTCAGAATGAACATGGTCTCAACCTGTTCAACACTGGGCCTACATCAATACGCAACTAGCCTTTCTTAGGTTTGCTATTGGCCCGTTAGCTTGGCCCACTAGCTGAACTTGTAGTCAGTCATGTTTAAATCTCTGGGTGGGCTCAAAGTGATTTATGGATTTTCACTTTGATAAATATATTAAAAATACAAATCATTCTGATTTACAATAGCAAAATGTTCTCTACACCCTTAGGAAAAATATCTAGAATTGCAGAAAACGTCCGACAAAGTCCAACATCTGTGGCAACTAAGGTAACTTTATTATGTAAAGTTTAAGTGGGAGTCTCTTTCAAGGTAGCCTTGTAGAGACTTAATCTGTAAGGCTGTGACACAGAGGTCACATTTTGTGATTCAAAATACATATGGACAGATATGATAAACGGCCTCACCCTTTTTCATTAGTTTTCTCCGTAATCGCTTTCTCAATCACTGTCATTTTTCTCACTGTATGAGTGTTTATAACCCAGTTGTTGGGCTCTGTCTGGTGGGCTAGGGAATGCAGCAGTGACTGTGGTTTTTGTGGGAAATGTTACATGTGGGAAATTATTCTTGGCATTCCGTTCAAAAGAACTGCGCTAGTTAATATCAGGCTCTGTAGGCCGGGTCTCTGGGCTTTACTGAGCCATAGTTGTGGCAAAGCAACCCACTATGGCCATTGATCTCTGGCTGTTCACCTCAAAAAGAATAATAACAAGCTACCCGCCCCCTGGCTTTATGGCACTTGGCTTTCCTCCGTTTAATAAGCGGTTTGTCCCATGGCACAGCTCTGACGCACAGTTTCAAAAATACCACTCACTGGCGTCTGACTGTGTGTGTGGTGTCTACTGGTCAACTTGACTTTGAGTTTGTCTGTAATAAAGAAGTGTTTCTCATCAATTACATGTGCAAGATTAACTTGTGGGTCTCAAGTTTTTAAATCACTTTCGGGTGTTGAACCATAGAAAAAGCTTTAATAGAAAATAATGTTTTTGGCACCTCACCTGGATTTTGCATGTTGATTTAGGTAATACATTACTTTTTCTTTTGAACTGAATATGTTTATTAGTGAGATAATTTGTCAGTGAAGAGTTTATAGGTGTAACTATCATCTCTGATGGTTTTTATGGTGAATCAATATATCCACGTTAATTTTTTTTAGATGTAGTAAATTGTGTCATGTGTCTTTTTTGTAGTTGGATAGGTGTTATTCGTGGTATATGAAGTAACTTTCACTAACGTTGTATACGGTAGGATGATTATGATGTAATACTTGGGAACTTTCGTTATTTATTGTCTGGGTATTTGACATAGACACTGAGTGTTATAGTTCAATTTTTCCTCAAGGGGGCAGGCATGCTGCATCAGGGAGAAATGTTTTGATCCTTGGCCGATTCAATAGCTTTTAAAGCGATTATGTGAAGAAAGTCATCCATACCTAAGCACTGCCTGGTCTACTGGCAGCTTCTTGTAGCCTAGGTCGTGAACAAAACGGTAAATTTGAAAGTTTAATGTGAATTGTCTCCCATTAAATTAATAGGGTTCTTAAAGAGAGGCACGTTTTAACTAGTGCCTTTCAAAGGTATGAAAACACATTTTTCATTAGTTATTGAAATGCCAGTAATTTATGGATGAAAGCAAAGCTGACAGACAGCATAGGCCGCTCCAACGGAGAGACAATAAAAAGTGGATTTATGTTTGGGAGCTGTAATCAATCTAAAGGCCATCATATTTCTCCTTCACAATGAGTGACAAATCACCTTGAGGTAAATTCAATTAATTATTTTTGTATTCTTTTGTTCATGTGAATAAAATCTCTGAAGTGCCACTCCACCAGAGCACTTTGAAATCACACATTCTACATGGTGTATTATTGAGCAGACATGTTGTGTATAAACTTGAAGTTGAGGGATTTGGTCAACTGCATTTAGGGCAAGGTCGCAATCGATTGACAATTCTTTCCCATTTCCTTGCATGTCAGCTGTATGCATCTATTTACAGCTGACATCTTTGTTCCGTTTCAGGGTAAATTGATGTAGACAAAGGAGGCAGGCCTCAGAGGCTCTGACGGTCCTCTCTGTTCTTCGGCTCAGTGTAATTTTACACTCAAGTAATTAGCTTCCATAAACACTGGAAACATTAGATCGCTGGGGAACGCACGTGATCCTTAGGAAACAAACAGGATGGGATTGAGACGATCCTGTGGCTGTCACAGTCTAAATTAACGTAAATTTACCCAAACAACGAGCAGAACACATTCTATGGGAAAATAGCAGTGTATTTATACAAGGGGAAAACACAAGGATGAACACACCTAGAGTCCGCGCAGCCAAGTAGGATGTTCCAATCACAAGAGCTTAAAATCAATCAGTGGTAAACAACCTGTGTTCTGCATGGTCACGGTGGTTAGTCGGGAGGGTGCTGCTCCTACAGCGAAACAATTACTCAGGAATTCTGCTGTTTGATCGACGGCTTCTAATTGGTTAATCCACAATACATGGGAGTCTCATAGAGTGAAGGCCGCCACTTTATCCTTCCAACATGCAGCCACAGAGCCCGATAGAATGAGGTTTATAAACACGAAGCCCCATCTCAGCCTGGCCTATATACGCCAGTGTTCCTCTCTGACAGCCCGGCCTTCACCGTGCAGCCTACTTCCCTGACAGCTCTCTCCACTTGGCTCGATAGAGATGATCACATTATCAGAGCTTTGCCAGGAGGTTGTCAGCTCGTGTTGGGCTTGCCGGCCGCCCCGACCGTAGTGGCCGTTTGGCGGATGTGTGCCGGTGCCAGCCTCCCAGCACCCGTCCTCCAGGACATCTGGTGCTGAGAGCTGCTCGCCTGGCCCTGCTGCATGTTAATCCCCATTTCTCTGCAGCCTATCCTGACTGTCCCTCCAGCCTGCAGTCCTCAGCCCGCTGCTCGTCTGTTTGTATTAATTGCCCTTGCCTCGCTCGCTGTTTGCTTCTGATTACTCTCATTAATTTCAATTCCCAGGGAACCCAGCCACCGCTTTACAGGCACACCCTCACACATGCACACACATTGTACGATTTACTACCGCTGTGGGGACCAACATACAGTAACCCCTGACCTCACCGGTAGTGTTAAACCTAATCCTGACCCCAAAGCTGAAAATAGACCTTTTCCTCATTGGGATCCAGGACTTCGTCTCCACAAGGTCACATTGTAAATGTTTCACCATTCTTGCAGAGGAAACCTATAGACACAGATGCTGTATGAGATATCTGACTGGCCATTTGGATGCTGTTAATAGCAACAGAGTTCACTGAGTGCCAATGTGAGTGGATCACCAATGTGAGTGGATCACCAATGTGAGTGGATCATCAATGTGAATGGATCATCAATGTGAATGGATCACCAATGTGAGTGGATCATCAATGTGAATGGATCATCAATGTGAATGGATCAATAATGTGAATGGATCATTAATGTGAGTGGATCACTGATGTGAATGTATCACCAATGTGAATGTATCACCAATGCAAATGTATCATTAATGTGAATGGATCACCAATGTGAATGGATCACCAGTATGAATGGATCATCAATGTGAATGGATGACCAATGTGAATGGATGATCAATGTGAATGGATCACCAATGTGAATGGATCAACAATGTGAATGGTTCACCAATGTGAATGGATCACTTCAAACAAGAAGAGCCACTAACTGATATTATAATACCCTTTCTTTATATCCGTTTGGTCTTAAATTTGTATATTTTAAGTTGATAATCTGGACAAAATTGACTGGGTTTATGAGATTCTAGAAGATGGTGCTCTCCATGTTTAGGTGTGTGTAGTGACCTATGACCTTGTGTCTCTGCCAATAGCATAGCCTCCAGATACCAGCAAGTAGATCAGATTGGGACTAATGCCTCATCTAGATGCTAACTTTCTGTCCTCTAGCTCATTCAGAGACCTATGTGATTGGTAACTAGAAAGCGTCAGCTCTTTCATGCTGAATAGACGAGGACAAAAAGAAAAATCTGGAAGATTTAACTAATAACTCAGCAGAAAGTTATGATACATTAGTAGGATGGTATCTGTCGAAGTTTGTTGAGATGCTGCTCTGTTGCTGGCGATGCTATAGTAGCCTCAACTCCTGGGATGTCCCACTGCCAAACCCAGCCCTGTTCAACCAAGCCTACTGGCGGAAACGCACTCCCTTTATCTGGCTGACCAGTGGAGCAGTGAAAGTCTCACCTCCCACCCAGCTGCTGCTTCTCTCCCGCTCATTCTGTCGCCTCACAGCCTAGGGCTTTCTGGGAAAATGAGTCTGCAGGAGTGATTCATTGAACAGCTGTACCATAACAGGCCTCCAGGGGGCAACACCTAAGCTCCAACCCCTGTAGCCTGACTGACTTCCTCACACAACGCAACCCACACACTGTAAGCCAATTAGAGAACACAGTGTGGATGGGAAAAGGGAAATGTTCTGCTCTAGATTTCCCAGGAGAACAGTACTAGTTTATTAAATAATTTTCCTCTGTGAATTTCAAAGGTTGTTTGTATATTACTCCATATAGTTAGAAAACCCAAATTTGTGCCACAGTAACTAGACATGGGGGCGACATCCATAGTTGGGAGTAACACAGTTCAAGGACTCAGGGAAGGTAACTCACCCCTGAATCAACGCCGTAACACTTGCCTACTCAAGGGTTTTTGTCCGCTATTCCCCAGGAACTTTCTAAAAGACAGATAATGAGCTCAGATTGTCTCAGCTCTGTAGGAAGTAAAGTACTCCATTACCCAGGGGGCCTCAGGGTTGGAGAGCTTTCTGGGTGGATGTAGACTGAAAGGAGGATCAGTGTTCTGTGTTGTGGAAGGTCATATCGATTAATTGCTGGACTGGCGGGGCTGCGAGCCTTGTGGTGTCTGTTCTCCAGCTGTGTGTATGCGTTGAAGGCTGCTGACCACTGGGCCTGGTAGCCACTGGCAACACCAGTTAGAGAGAGGAAATCAATGCCTGCTGCGCTCACTTACACCCTACGAGGGCACCTCCATAGTCTAATAGTGTTTGCGCTCACCTCTCCTCCACTGGATAGATATCGCTACCGCTGACATCCTGGAATGTGTTCATTTATCCTCATCTCCACCACCACAGCCCTGGGCTTCCCTAGACGACTCCCCGAAAGAGACCAGTCCCCCCTCAGCAGGCAGTGAGGGGGCCACGTGCCACAGAGGAGCTTCTGTCAATATGTCATTGTACAAGCCAGTTGGCACCACGAGCAGGGCTGAGCTGAGAGGAACAGAGCTGTAAGCAGCAAAGATGGGTCAGCAGATCTGTTCTTCTCTGTTTGTCAGATAAAGAGCTATGTGCACACATCTCACACACACACGCGCACACACACACACAACACACACACTGAGCTGGGTTCCTGGTGGAGTTGGACTCATCATGAGGTTGTCTCTGTTCAGTAAGTCTGTTCCTCTAATGGAGAGGTATTTGTGATGAACAGACACGTGGCCATTTGAGACACAAAGGGTTGTGTGTGCATGCGTGTCGCTGTCTGTCTGGTGTGTGTGTGTGTGTGTGTGTGTGTGTGTGTAGCCGTAAGACAAAAAGCTGTGTGTGTACAGCAAGAGTAAGCACTTCTGGCTTGAACTAGGTGTGCTGACGGCAGTGTTTCAGCTAGCGAAGAGAAGACAGTGGGTTTTTCAGATGATACCCTCTCAATACAAATGTAGCATATCAATAATTCACCTGTGTGTCTTTGTGGAGCAGCGGCTCGCTACCTGGAACAAGGCAGACTCTTGCTCTGTTATCCTCTTTAAACTGATCATTTATCTTTATTCACATCGCTCAAGCCCTTTGAATGCTGAGGGGAAAACTCATGCAACTGGGGCTGTGGAAGCATCCAGTGCAAGCCCCAAAACATTTTACGTTTAAACAGAGACATATGTTGTTGGAGAGTTAAACTCCGATTTGAATGTGCTGCGATGGCTCTATTATAACTCTACCCAGATAGCAATTGCCGTTTCTGGTACCAGTTTTCTTTTAAATTTAAATAGACACATTCTCTATTGGTGTTACGGTGCGTGCATGTAAACAACAATCATTCGTTCATTGAAACCAGACGTGACATACTGTAAATTGAGTGTGCTGCACTGAAGCCACGCTACTCAACAACATCAAACTTCACTCAGTCTATAGGAGCACGAGAGGAATTTCAATGTCATAATTGGGGTGTAAGTGACAAACAGAATTAAAATCACTTTTGCAGTTTGTCATCTGAGTCGAAAGCGTCAGGGTTAGAACACGGAGAAGTGCCAATTTGTTACCAGTTCTGAGGGGAGGAAAGGGGGAGAGAATGGAAGGGGACCAGAGGGAGAGGAAGTGGGGAGAACTCCCTCCACTCCCGTTACCATGCCGAATGCCCAGAAGCTATCACCTTCCTGCTAAATTACAGGAAATTGCAAGTTTGCTGCTGTTCTCTTGAATTAATTCGGTGTTTCAGGAGGTGGGAGCAGCGTACACGTTGGCCCGACCCTTGGGACTGATGATGACGAAGAGGCGGACAATGTGAGTACCGGTAGATATTATTGGAGAATAATAGCGGTGACTAGTAAAAGTAAACAATCGGATCGTTTCCTTTGCTTCCTCTTAGATAAGATGCTTCACCGTTTCATCGCTGTTTCACTGTGGTTGTTGTGGTAACCATGTTGTGTCCACAGCTGTACAGTCATAGGGCTCAATCCAAATAGAGATGCACAATTCTCACACATCTCCCATTGACATCAGTGCTTGGTCAACATGTGCGGAATGGGCTCTAATAAAGTTATGGATATGTCATTGGCTCACAATGCTTTGTTAGCGATTTTCATACAGCCCAAGCCTTTGGGAGTACAGTATGTCGCCCTCCCTCCGCCACTGCTGGATAAATTATTGTTGTCTTAAAAGTAATCCCTTCCATTACATCATAGCGTCATTGTGAATTTCTTAGATGTTCATACTGCAAGTCAATCCCAATGTGCCCATAAAGCTGAACTACATTGTTGCTCTGTTATTGTTAGCTTAACTAGGAAGCAGTGCCGGCCCAAACCGTTTGGGGGCCCTAAGCAGAATTTGATTTTGGGCCCCCTCCCACCACGCGGAGTCACCAGTGCACTCGATTGGGGGCTCCCTGGTGGCCAGGGGGCCCCAAGTAGCCATTTAGTTTGCTTATGCCTTGGGCCGGCCCTGCTAGGAAGCCTATTGTGATGAAATCAAAAGTTGCTATAAGCTCAGATGTGAAATCCTTTACATTGATATCCGAAGCATTCTAAAAATGTGAATGAATTAAGCTGTGAAACAGTAAACATGCAGAGTTGGAAATCTAAAACAGTACTTCTTGATATCTGGGTGTAGGATGTGTCCTGATGTTCTGCCTTTTTTCTTTTCAGAGAAATTTACATTTTAGTCATTTAGAGGACGATCTTATCCAGAGCCACTTACAGTGAATACAGGTACATCTTCCAGGAGCATCCTAGATTAACATGCCTTGCTCAAGGACACATCATTTGGCAGAGTTGGGAATCAAACCGGCAACCTTCCGACTAACCACGGAGCCATCTGGCTTTAAATTAATGTTTGTAAAATCTTCAGGTGGGAGCAATGGTGATTTATTTAATATGTTCAGTTATAGCATCTTGTTCTCCAAATATTTCTGTTCCTCAAATAATTGGAATGTCCGTTATGTTCCTCCATTACTGAAAAAAGTGTGATAAGGGGTTCTTTTGATCAATATTTTATCTCACCAGATATTTTGTGTTGGTAATTTCTGCACTTGTCGTGTGCTAGACATTTGGCTTAAGATTGATGAGAAATATCCAATGGGTTGATTTATTTGATTCTTTCCCCCTGCAGCTTTCCTCTCCTTTGATCGTGAGGCTCTGATAAATTAATATTTTGAACCTATCCATGTCTTGCACACTGTCCCTAACATTTCAAAGGCAGCACATGTGCTTCCTTAACACCGGAGCTACTGAACCCTTTGAATAACCTTGACATGAAGAACTATCAGACTAGATTGGCATAGTTATGTTTAGCACAATATTTTCAAATCATTGATCAAATGTCAGCTTAGATCTTTTCTATCTTCAAGATGTATTCTAAGTACCCATCAACCAGAGTTCAGGCTGGGTCACATATTTCTGCTGACATAGACAAATATGAGTTATTGGACCTGGGCTCAGGAACGGCTAATGTCAGATAGAACTGCTTTTATTTTTTGTGGAACCAACTCAAAACAGCCTGACATGAGAAATTTGTCCCTGTACGTTTCTTCAAAAAGTCTTAAGGGAATGTTTTTTTTATTGAATAATTTGTTTTCTGACCTCATTATTTTTCCAAAATATTAAGTTTATATTTGAGATAATTATTGAAGAAATGATACCATAAGATATTAGTTCTTGTTGGGTTTTGGATAATCTATTTATAGCCTCTAATACATCCAGAACAATTCCAGGATTATCTGGTTCTAGACCAGTACGAGTTCAGATTAGACCACATGGCAAGACATTGTGACGTCCTGTTTCATAAGAGAGAGTTATCACTATAGATCCAGTGCAATTGTATGGCTATGTCTGGATTTGAAGATGGAATGTTCTCCAAGCTATTCTCCCAGTCTGCACCAGTGCCTAGACCCTTTGTTTTTAGTGATTTTTCCCAATTTTTTCCCCCTACCAATTCCCTCTAATCCTGTGGGATGGCGAAGGGGGTGCACATGGTTCATCCAACCACATCGCCCAGCCGCTGATTATTTTTCGCACTGCTCATCCAACACGGACGCCTTTAGTGAGATCATGCACAGGATGATTACGTTCACCAAAATCTCCACGATTGAACCCGCATGCGCCCGATGTGGACACAAGAAGTGACCCTCCGTTTTGCCTGAAGTAGGACACCTATTAAAGCACCCCAAATGCACCTTCAAGATGACAATTGCCAAAGACGCTAAGGCTAAAGGTGATGGACTGGCCAAGTATGTCTTCAGACCTAAACCCTATTGTGCATCTGTGGGGCATCCTCAAACAAAAGGTGGAGGATCACAAGGTCTCTAACATCCACCAGCTCTGTGATGTCATCATGGAGGAGTGGAAGAGGACTCCAGGGGCAACCTGTGAAGCTCTGGTGATCTCCATGCACAAGAGGGTTAAAGTAGTGCTGGAAAATAATATGTAATAATAATATAATGTAGTGGCCACACAAAATATTGACATTTTCACTTACGGGTGTACTCACATTTGTTGCCAGCAGTTTAGACCTTAATGGCTGTGTGTGGAGTTATTTTCACAGGACAGCAAATTTACAGTGTTATACAAGCTGTACACTCACTTGTTTACATTGTAGCATAGTGTAATTTCTTTAGTGTTGTCACATGACAAGTTATAATCAAATATTTACAAAAATGTGAGAGGTGTACACACTTTTGTGACATACTGTATCTGGTGTGTTTTTTTAGTAATTAAAAGATAAATAAAAAAGCACAAATTATGTTTCCATTTGATATTGCTTATGTATTGTTTGTGGTTTTATGTAATGAAATGTTTTTGAAAGTAATTTTTGGATTGCATCACTTTTTCCAGGGGAAAATCGTATATCTTCATTTTCTGCATTTCATTACTTTGCGCAGGTCAGAAACCAAGTCAAACAGTTTGTGGTGTTTGTATAACTCCCAGAAAAGTGTCTGGAATGCTGTTCATCAATCAAACATGATTGGTAAACTATCAGGTTTCCTCTCTCCCTTTGTGTCTCTGTGTCTATGTGTGTCTCTTTCTCTCTCTCTGTCTCTTTCTGTCTCTCTGTCTCTCTCTCTCTCTGTCTCTCTCTCTCTCTCTTTATGAGAAACAAACAGATACACACACAATACTAAAAGTGCACACAGATCTCAGATTTTTCTCAAACAAGCCATTATGGTATTCTTATGAATTGAGTAACTGACATATCCATGTTTTTTTTGGGGTTGGGGGAGTAGAAATATGTTTAATTCTTATAAATATTACTGACAACATATAGTCAAATGGCTATAATAAGGTGAACAATATTGATACAATAATTGTCTGGTACACATTTCCTAACCCTAAATACCCAATCGGTAACTTTTTAATCTCTGAAACACAGAAGTGAACCCTCTTAGTTCTTTTGATGCTCGAGAGCATCAAAAGCTATATCTCATTAACCATACAAGCTAGCAACTAAAGGTTGGTACCGTTGGAAAGGGGAAGATCAGCCAGAAAGAATGAGTGGTGGCTCGAAGTCGGTCATGTATTTTAGAAAGTCACCTTTTTTACTAAACACATTACAGACAGGAAGTAGGAAGTGAAAATGACAAATGAACAACTCTGCAATGATGTAGGACATCATCCTGCACAACACTAAAACTTTTAAAAAGTGAAAAATGAATGGCATTTAAAAAAACGTATAGAAATATAGTAAGAAATGGATGTAGCATTTTGATGTTGACTTGTTTGTATGGCCTCCAAACTTTGCACACTGGCCCAGGAGCCCTGGGGGCTTGACAATAAGCAATAAAAAACCTTATTCATTAGATAACATGTGTTTACACATAAAAAACAACAAGAAATACATACATTCTTAGTTGTTTTGAGATTAATATATAAAAAGGATGTTGGAGTTATCCATGTTGTAGCCATGGGTCTGCTGAGTCCAGAACCATAAGGCACTTCACTTATTTACAAAACAATCCTAAGGAATACCCCTCCTTACCTGAACTCACTCCTCACCATTGCCTCACCCTCCTGTAACCTGCGCTCATCCAGGTACATCTCCCTGATTAATCCTAAAGCCCACACCGCTTTTGGCCGAAATGCATTCCAGTTCGCCGCAGCTAACGACTGGAACGAGCTACAGAAGACTCTAAAACTCATGACCTTGGCCAGGTTGCCGTTTTAAATGAGAAATTGTTCTCACCGTGCCCACCTGGTTAAATAAAGGTTAAATAAATAAAATAAAGGTCAAAGTATGACCTTTCTAGAGGCCAAAAAGTCAACTGTGTGCCAGGCGGACCTAAAACCCCTTAGACCTATTGCCATGTAATGTGATTAGTGGGTTTCACTATACTTATGTGTCCATATTCTTTACACTTTGCTATATATGTTCTGCCTTGAACAGCAAGAAAAACCTGAGCTAAAACCCTTTCTGATATTTCCCATTGGTTGTGTTCAATCTCCATGTTTAAATACCATCTCTGCCCAAGTCAACCATTTAATCAATGAAAATAATCAAAAAATAAAACAAAGTAACAATGCATACAATGGTTTCACTTATTTGAGCCATAGCTGGCAAAATGCAGAATACGCCCACGGGAGATTGGTGAGATTTATTTATGGACCCCAGTTCCATTGTCAACACAGCTAATCCATTGGACTGTAACAACTTCATCCATGTCACACCCAACCTTGCTATTTGCATCTCACTTCTGTGTACTGTGATCTGCATATGCTAAGCATATTTCATAAACTAATGGTATACAGTGGTGATACTCATGGCCAAGCCCAATGCACTTTAAACTACCAGCATCTTGTTGCCAGAATGCATTTAATTGGCCCATAATTGCCCATTTCCTGGATGAATCTTGTGCATCCATTCTTAAACCCATTACTCATATAAATCAGGTCTACTTCAGTGCCCAAGCCTCACATAATGTATGTTTTCAAAGGTCTACTGCAACATGCCAGCCCTGATTGTCACATGTGCATATGTACTGCATTTCACCCTACATTTTTTCATATACATACAACCCTATACCTTTGCTTCTGTACATTAAAACCAGGTCCATATCTGTACTGCACATGACATCACGTCTACACTGAGCACAAACTGTTTCTTAAAGTCAAGGATCCTTCCTTGGTAGGACTGGTCCTTCTAAGTCAGGTCCTTCAGAGGCTGGGCGAGGCTCCTCCTTAGCATTCGGAGAACATGTAAATGGAACAGGCTAGCAAGTGCATGTCATTGCGTCATTACATCAATGAAAAGGTCTGCCTTCGTGCTGCAATTCAACAGTGGACAGTAGCAATTTAATTTCGATCTATCAAATAACTGAAGGACACAGTAATATTACAATGAGGTTTATTGGATGAACAGAAAATGTGCAATATGCATCAAAACAGAAAAATCACATCAATATTAAGTTGAGCCTCCTTTAGCAGAAATAACAGCCTCTAGACGCTTCCTATAGCCTGTAATGGATTCTGGATGAAGGTATTTTCAACCATTCCTTCTTGCAAAACATCTCCAGTTCAGTTAGGTTTGATGGTTGCCGAGCATGGACAGCCTGCTTCAAATCACCCCACAGATTTTCAATGATATTCAGGTCTGGGGACTGGGATGGCCATTCCAGAACACTGTACTTGTTCCTCTGCATAAATGCCAGTAGATTTTGAGCAGTGTTTTGGATCATTGTCTTGTTGAAATATCTAGCCCTGGAGTAACTTCAATAATGTGATTCCTCTACATTATTCTCAAGTATCTGCTGATATTGAGTGGAATCCATGTGACCCTCAACTTTAACAACATTCCCAGTACCGGCACTGGCCACACAGCCCCACAGCATGATGGAACCTCCACCAAATTTTACTGTGCATAGCAAGTGTTTGTCTTGGGTCTGTGCCGTGTATGCAGAAAAGGCTTCATCCACATCACTCTTCCATACAGCTTCTTGCAGGCCCGGGGTGGGTAATCGGGAGAACCGGAAGAATTCCCGGTGGGCCGCTATTTGTTGGGCCGGAAAGGTGGTTCGTGAAAAACTATTTTATAATTGCTATACTTGTTGCAATTTGGACTTGGCCACCTGCCTGCAGATTTGAGGTAGTGCGGCCCACTCTTCGAGCGCACCTCTCATTCTCACATCACACACAAACACAAGAGCTGCTACGCTCCCACGGTCCACATCAAACGAGCCTTCAAAATAGAATTGGTCACCAGACCAGGAATGTAATTTAGTTTATTACATATTAAGTGGGTAAACGATAATTATGTTAATAATGTTTATCTAAATTATAATCGCACCAACCTCTTTGCCAAAGAGTGGAATCACGAATGTTTACTCCCTGCGCGTGATTAATTTACCAGTAGTCTGTTCTCCTGAGTGCGCGTGACGGCAGAGAGACAAAGCTGACGCCTTGCCAGACAAAATAACTTAATAATGTCTATTAGCTACTACAGTATATTAGCTGACTCCTGCGCCTGTTTTAGAAATAGAAAAACTCTTCCAAAACAAAGCAGACTGTTGGAAAATGAGTTTTCAAAACAGAAAAGTAAATAGTTGCTGATATTTCAGTCAGGTGTCTATCTATCTAGCTCTACAGTCAGTCAGTAGTTAGCCAACATGCAAGAGCTCTGGTTATGTACTGTAGGCTACTGCAACGTTACTGTATTACATGTAACTAGCTAACTGTGTAGCTCAAATGTATAGCCTAACTGTCAAAGTAGCTCATTTAACTTATCTAATAAGAGAATGAACAATGTGCAGTGAAAAACAACACACGGTAAGCCATCATTCATAACCATATAATTATCATTGTAAACTTTGCTTTAGAGAATAAAGAGACAAACAGGGATACAAAATAGTTATGTTGAGGCAGGCTGCAATACTGGAACACCAAGATAGAAGTTAGTGCATATTATTATATTAAAAAACATGTTTTTCATTCATGCATATTTGACATTTCTGACAGCGCTGAGCCAGGCAGAAGCTATTGATTATTGGATAAAGTAGGCCTAGGCTATGACTTATAGCCTACTGGAATAAAAGTAAAATCTCCTCAGAAATCTGTACTTTGGTAAAAGTCCTGTATTAAGATTTCAGGTGTTAGTTTTTCACTGTCATTACCATCGATACAAAAAGAGACATCTTACTTTAGTAATAATTTTGTACTGTCATGTCAACCTGGACTTAATCAGCGATAGAGAAGTGTCTAACAGAGGAAGAAGAGTGGCTGATGGAAGAAGAGGAGTGTGTATGGGTGGTGGAAGTAGACTGAGAGGACGATCAAGAGCTGTAATCTCAGATGAGATTAGGGCTACTATACTTCATCAGAATATAAGTGAGGTGTATTTCCCTCATAAGTGAGGTGTATTGCCCAAGATGACATAAGATGTGATGTGAATGGTAACCCTGTCTTCTGCATTTGAATTCTAAACAGTGGACAGGGGTCATTCTTGTTTTGTGAAGAAATAATCTGTTCTTAGTTTTGCTTAGGTTATTGTTTTATGATTGACAGTGTGCTTGTTGGGTGACAACTGTTGCTAAAGTTATGGAAGAATTAGTTGATTTGCAATGTTTGAATTATTTTGGTAGTTTTGTGCATTTTTTATGTGAAATTAACTGCTGTGCAACACTGAAAGCTGGTTAATGGAACTGTGTGTAGAGTTTTGAAAAAGAAACCTGGGAAATGGGTCCTAGCGATTGCGAAAAAACAACATAAAAAAAGAAATGGGCAGTATCTAACCTCAATAAACTCTATTTACTGTATTCGTCTAATTACTGAGGATATTTTGTTTAATAGTGTTAGCATATACATTTAAGTTGTCTCTGTAAATAAATAAATAAATGAAATATGTACAGTAGGAAATAACAAAAGTAAAGCGATTAGATTATTTGCAGTTACTATTTACCCCATCACAAAATGGGCTGGTGCAGCATAAAACTCCCGGGCTGAAAATGTTTCCCACTCCGGCCCTGGCTTCATGTGCAAAGTGTGCTGAATTGTTGAACGATGCACAGTGACACCATCTGCAGCAAGATGCTGTTGTAGGTCTTTGGAGGTGGTCTCTGGGCTGTTTCTGACCGTTCTCACCATCCTTTGCCTTTGCCTTTCTGGTATTTTACTTGGCCTGCCACTTATGGCCTTAACAAGAACTGTGCCTGTGGACTTCCATTTCTCCTAAACAATAATGTTAAACAGTCTTCGTTTTCAGGTCATTTGAGAGTTGTTTTGATGCCCTAATGTTGCCACTCTTCAGAGGAAAGTCAAAGAGAACAACAACTTGCAATTGGCCACCTTAAATACATTTTGCCATGACTGGATGCCGCTGTCTATGAAGTTCAAGGCTTAATTGTGTCAAAATGACAAGGATGCCCAAATTTATGCACCTGTCTAATTTCATTTTGATGCATATTGCACATTTTCTGTTAATCCAATGAACCTCATTTCACTACTGAAATATTTCTGTGTATTTCAGTAATTTAATAGATCAAAATGAAATTAATTATCCAAACACCCAATTATTTGTAAATTAAAATTTTGGAAATTGTCAGGGGTGCCTAAACCTTTGCATATGACTGTAGCTACGCTAGCTGGATGGTATTTTTACACACAAAAGGCATACATAGGCATAGATCTTCTTGGGATTTAGGTTACAAAACTCCAATCATCTATCCTGCCACGTCGCTCTCCAGCAACTCTCTGTGTTCAGATTGAATGCCTGTAAATGAAATCGCAGAAGTATAGTCGGTAAAGTACTCATCCCATGCATGATCTGACTAAAGGCTCCTGTGTTGGGTGAACAGTGTGAAAAGAATCGGGGGCTTGAGCGACATGTGGTTTGAAGAATGGATTTGGAGTTGAGAGGGAATTGGAAAAGGGAGGAAAATCTGAAATAAATCACAAAAAAAAAAAAAAAATATTTATTATATTTATTTAAATAGGCCACACTGTCACAATGTCCATAGTCTTTGTGTCTGTTCTGTGTCACTACAGGGTGGTTTCTCCCCTATATGTTTTGTTTTGGTTTTGTTACCCGCTCCTTTTATCACATGAGCTCGTCACATGTTTCTGTCAGCCTATCAGTTCTGTTTAGTCCACACCTGCACCTCCTTCCCTCGTTAGTATGGTATTTAGTTCTGAGTGTTTGTGAGTCCTGTGTGGTTCTTTGTTCCTGTCAGTTCTTCCTAGTGTTTAAAATAAAAGATAAGTTGTTTGAAGTGCCTGCCTCCTAATCCCTGAACCGTGACAGAAAGAACCACCTATTTCAAATGGAGGCAGCGTCTTGTCCTTGGGGGTTTTTCGCCTGGGAGAAGGGGTTGGAGCTGGAGGAGCCGATCCTGCCTCCACCGCCGGAGTTTAGAGATGTCCCGGCGATGGGGGATTTGGAGCTCCCTGCTCTGCTGCCACCTGACCTCCCAGAACCCCTGTTGTCCGGACCCCCTGCTCGGCCGTGGCCGCCGTCCGGACCCCCTGCTCGGCCGTGGCCACCGTCCGGACCCCCTGCTCGGCCGACGCCGCCGTCCGG